>VYZT01014685.1:130210-175774 GCA_013400735.1 Pomatostomus ruficeps | reverse complement strand
CCCAAAGAGCGCCCGGCGCCGCCCAGCCCCGCCGCTCCGGGCCCCGGCTGCCGCGGACAGGCTTAGGGCCGGCTCCGTGCCCGCACGTCCAGAGGCGCGTAGGTAGGTGTGCCTGCAGCGCCGGCCGCGCCGGGTGCTGTCCGAGACGAGAAAGGTGACAGCCCGTGCAAAATACGGTCCCGCTGCGGTTTGTGTCTCCCTTCTGCGACTCGCTGGGTACTTAAATTACCTTTGGCACGTTAACAGGGCTGTCCAGGCACTTTGCACTTTGTTTCGTAAGTGAATAAGTGCTTTTCTTTCTCTTTGTATTGAGTTGCTATTGAATTGCTTCCCATATTTTTATTTCATACAAACTGAACAATTGTGGCCCCTCTATTTTATTTATAAAGGTTCAGTGTATCTTTGCCTGCCTACATCAATCTGCAAGGGAGTTGCAGAAAAGCCTCATGTTCATCGAGCCGTGAGTCACAACCAATTTTTAAAGCTGTTATAACAAAAAAAAAAAGTGTTTGCTTTTTTTCACAAGTAACTTTAAAAGTGTAGCTTAGAAAGAAAAAAAAATTCAGTAGACACAACATTATTCCTGGATGCTTGTGAATCCTAAACTATATTCATACTTTAGTATTACACATACCTGTGTCATATGCACAGATGAGCTTTAAAATTGTCACATACCATTACCACTTTGCCTTTACTTTTATGTATCATTCCCCTGACTTCCTTACTGCAGGTGTGGGCAAGAAAGCTTTTCCTTTAAAACTTTTCAACAATGGGCATAAAATTCTGCAGCTGAGGTCTTGAAGAATGCAGATGGGTATAGTATGTGTTGGAGCTCGCAGTGTGTATTGACTAACTTTGTTTCTTTTTTTATTATTTATTTTTTTTGCTTTTCTGATATTGTCTCGTTTAAGTGGCTCCTGAGTGTAAAATGTCCTCTGAGGGTGGGGTGTGGGTGGGAAGCACGTGGTGTGTTCCAGGCCAGGACCTGCCAGCTGCTTCCTTGCAGGGCCTGGGAGAGCACACACTGCATAGGTGGGTTCCAAACCAAACTGACTGATGGCTCAGTTATCACCTGAGCAAAGAGCAGTTGCCTATAAAATTTGCCCAGCACAGCCCTGTTTTGTGATCTGATAGCGTGGGGTTTGGTATCTCCTGCCCCTTCTTCACAGTAAAAAACAAACAAACAAACAAACTAAAACGGGTGGAAAAAATAACAGGTTTTGGCTGGGAGCCAGCCTGTCTGTCTCCTTTTCTCTTCTGGCTGTGCTGTTTCTTTATGTGGATGACAGGCCTTGGACATTGCTTGGCTCGCCAGCACTGTGTTTATCATGGTGTCCTGGATGAATAAATGCTAAAATAGTGTTTGCTGCCAATTTTAAGTGTTCCAGAATATCCTGTTACCCTCTAAGCTTTTTTTTTTTTTTTTTTTTTTTTTTTTTTTTGAGTAATTTTGGGGAGCAGGAGCACCAAGTATTTTAATCTGCATATTGAGGTGAAATGCTCATGCAGACACCTGTGTTCTCCTGGTGTTCTAATGTCTCCTTATTTAAACCACACATGAATTTCAGGAGATGAAACCAGACAAAGGGTGAAGTTTACAGACGATCGTGTGTGCAAGAGCCACCTTCTGGATTGCTGTCCCCATGATATCCTGGCTGGAACAGTAAGTATGTCCTCTGTAATAAGGGATTCTGGTGAGGAGGATGTTGGTACAACTCTTGTCTGTGCAGGGTGGGTGACTTCTAGGAGAGATCAGGCTTTTTTTCTGTGCCCAGGGAGCAGTCACAATCCTAATTCCATTTCCTGTGGCCCGTGTATGGAACTGCTCTCACTTCTCAAGAAGAAAAAAAAGCCAAGAGCTCTCAGAATTCACCTGAAATGCCTTCTCTTTCACAATCCCATGTGAAGTTGTAAAATTATTTCTGGTTTAGCAGTTTGAGATGGTCAGAGCTTGCAACTTGTCCTGTGGCGGTTCCAAGCTTGTAGCTAGGCTGCTGCCCTGATTCACTCCTGCATCTTCAGGTTTGCAAGTGTTTTCTTAGCACCTGCATTAATCCTTGGAGGTTTTCAGTCTCCTCTCCCAAGCCCTGATGGAACAGCAGCTTTTCTGTCATTACTGGGGTGGTGATGGCAGGTCTCATCTCTGGCTGAGTGTTGGTTGTTTGAGCTGCTTGGCTGTTTGTGTCACTCTGCCCGACTGGTTTCAGACAGTTGTCTCAGCTCCTTTGCTGCTCCCTGTGGGAACAGAGCTGGCCAGCGTTCAAAGGTTTGGCTCACATGCTACCTCTGAGAGCAGAAGGTGATGTGGGCTTTTAACAGTGAGCTCTTGTGAAGTAAGTGTTCAGTTGAGGCTCCCAGATGAAAGCTGCAGCCTGACGTTGGAAAGAAAACAGCGTGTCTTTTGTCACCACTGCTGTGTAACAGTTGCAGAATGGAAGTGAATATGGGCATTTGAAATCCATCTTTGCCCTCGCTGTTTGCATGAAATACTGTGGCAATTCACAGTGACTGTCCACTTAACCAGGTTGGTTATTTATAGCCCTTCCTGCTGTTCTTTAGGGAGCTGGCTGGACACAGTAGGTCTCCAGCAAAGTGGGGGCTGGCACTGCTGTCCCTGCTTGTGTCACTGCCATAGCAGGAGTGTGGCAGCACTGGTCGAAAGAGCTGTAGCAAAAGCTGCCTCTGCTCTGAGCACTCAGACTTTAGCTTCTCAGTGGCTGCCTTTGCAGAGTAAGATTGGAAAAGCTGAATACCAATCCCTGTACCTCTTATTTTTTTAATTCATTTGAAGCTCAGGTGTGTTTTTCAGCAATGGCTCCATCAGCCTCCATATGACCTCACCTCCATTTCAGAATTTTAAACTTTCATCCTTTGTATAGGTCACTGTGATCAGGGTATGTTTTTTGACACGAGACTGTACAACAGTTTTTTGGGGCCCAAAGCGTGTTTTGAAGATGAAGGCTGCCTTCTACCTCTTCTGGCAGGTTTTCAGGAAGAGGGTAAATGGTGAGTTGCAGGGGTTGAACTAAGCCATGTGTGTGAGTTGGTGCCAAAGCGTAGAGGAAGTCTGAAGTGTTTCAGGTGGGTTGTGAGTCTCCTAGGGCAGAGAAGCACCTTGAGGATTTTGTTTCCTTTTCTTCTATTGTTACTTGTCTTGATTGAGTGATCCTTTCTGTCTTGCTGTGGAGTTTGTGCTCAGAAACTGCAGGAGCAGGAAGAAAGACTTCTCCTGCACAAGTGATCTTGTGGATCACTTGCGTGATCGTGTGATGGCCTTGAAGTGAGCGTGGAGCTCTACATCTCTGTCAGCAGGTTCCTGGGGCAAGAGCAAGTATTGGTGCTCCAGATCTGTGTTCAAAGAACACCTGATGTCCAGAACAGGAACAGCATTTCAGCTGTCAGTGCTGCCAGTACAGAATGAAACTTAGCTGGAATGTGCAGTCCTTCCTCGTGATCTTGGGCAGCTTCACTGGCACTAGAGCTGTATGAGTGAATCTGCCTCAGCTGGGTGGGGTATAGTCCATCTCTGGGTGTATTACTGCAGAAATCAGGACCTTGGACCTCTTGGAAACTTCCAGCAGATGCTCCAAGCCTTCTGGTGCTTGCTGTGTTGTGTCCTCCCCTGAAGGCATTGTTACCGCTGCATCCTCCATGTGTCCAGCTGTTCCGTAGTGGGAAGCTGATTGAAGGCAAGCAGGAAGCTGATCCCTTGGGTAGCTGTGCTCAGTGAAATGTGATGGAATCCCACTCACCGACCTTCAGGTGCAGAGTAAGAGAAGAAGTCCAGACTGTAAGCAAAGCTCTGGAATATTCCTGAGAGCTGCAGGAGGCCTGTTGATGTTTGCTGTGTTTGGGTGCACCAGTGTTCTGATCATAAGAGCTGTCATTTTAAGTTGGTTTGTTCCTGTGATTATTCTTCTTTTTGGCCCCCACACAGAAACTTGTCTAAACTTGCCACTAAATAAGACAGAGTGGTTTTCCTTGGTCTCTGTGGGTAAGGAGGAACATTCTGGGACAACAGAAGTTGGTTAAGTGAGCCTGTGGGCTGTAACCAGGGCCCCAGTCATCCACGTTTTTCATGGTGAGTGCTGAGTTCTCTCTGCAGCTCATGGTAATCATATTTCTGTCAGTGAAACCATTGTAGCGCATTGAGAGAAGGCATCAGCTGGCAATTCTCCTGAATTTCAGCTCCCCTAAGAGGTGGACAGATGAGCCTCAAAGCTGCCCAGGTTGAACATACCTTGGAAATTACATCCAGGGAATTAATTGTGTCCCCTACTGGGAAATAAGAGTTGAAACCTGTAGGTCTTAGAATTGCTTCTTGTAGGGTGAGAGGGTGTCTGTGCTTTCCTTTTTCACTTGGATGAAACTCTGCAGCTCTGATCACTATTAAACATCTTCTTTGTGGAAATTTCATTTTGTGATGAGTTGCCAGTTCAGTGGAGATCATAAGAGATATCTCACAATGTGGATTTCTCAGCGAATGTGACCAGGGCGAATTACCAATGACATCTAAATGTCTTCAACCTTTGTGTGTACCGGGAGTTAAATCTTTACTCAGGCTCTGCTGCTTGCCTGTCTCACACACCTGTGTTATAAACCAGCCAGTGTTGACTGGAGCAAGTCATGATCTCTGTGGAAAGGGTGAGTGTTCAGTGAGAGCCCTCCTTGGGATGAGAGAATGCTTTAGGGCAGAAGGGCTGGTGGTCTTACCCTGAGTGAGTAATACTTGCGGATGTCTCCTTGCACTAGAACATCTCAAAGGATGTGGAGGAAGATTTGAGGTTTATAAGCTGGTGAGAACTGAATGTTCTTCCCTGAGGACGAGGTTGAGGGATTTGTTGCCTGTGAACAAACAGGGAGAGGAATAGGAATAGGGAGCTTCAGAACATCCCTGTTGGCTGTTCTGAAGTGGTGAGAGCCCCTTCTCTGAAGTGGAGTTAGTGGCTCAGCTTGCAGGAAGAGCTCAGATAAGAATATTTATAATGTGTGACAATCACATCCAATACCATTATTTTCTCCCTATCTTAGAAAGTCATCTAAGTAGAGTGACCAGAAGAATGAAAGATGTCACATCATAGAAAGCTATTTTTGTGGTAAAATAGCAGTAACTCTCTAGCATTCTTTGAAGTGGCTTGCCTGAGGTTGAACATGATCAAGCTCTAAAAGTACCCACACGCTTTTTTTGTAGGCATTGAATTTCTACCATTAGAGAGCTCAGCAGGAATATTCTGGATGCAGTGCCTTTTTCTGTAGCCTGCTGCCTGTGGCCTCCTGATTCTGGTAAATCTGAGCAAAATGAGGAAGGCTAAATAGTGGCAAGTCATCTGGATTATTATTTTTTTTTTCTAGAAGAGAAAATCCAGTAACAGGCACCTGCTGAAGACCTGTGCATAAAGTGGTAGAGTTTGCTTTAGTTGCTTTGCTTTATTCTAAACACTGCTGAGTGGATTGTTTCACATAAGCATCCCCAGCATTAGTTCGTGATATTCCACAGGGGTTCAGTGTTGTCCCAGTTCAGCTTTTTCTGCAGTTCATGGAGTTGACACGTCTTCAGGTTTGGGCTCCTGGGGACTGCTGGTGACAGTGAGAGAAGAGGATGGTGGGTTGGGGTGTTCCTTCATGCAATGACATGTACCCTGCCATTCTTACCGTGGCTCACAATTAGGGCCTTTTATTATTTTGGCTTTCAAAATGTCATTTTCTTTTTCTACTCTAAGAGTAAAAGAAATGTTCCTTGCTACAAATTGATAATGTTGAAATGCAGCTTCCATGTTTTGAGAGCATAATCGACTTTGGGTTCATGTGGCTGTTAACTACTAGGTGGGAAAAAATAACAAATTCAAAGAGCATGGAGTGCAGTGGGAGGGAAGGGCAGCATTGCAGGTCAGCTTTCTGGGAAGGGAGATGCTCTTAAGTCTCTCATTAAATGGGTTTATGTGTAGGACTTAGCTTTGCTGGGCAAGTTTTCAAATTCCAGGCTGCAGCTGGATGTGGGAAGGGTCTGGCTGTGGAATTAACAGTCTGTTGTTGTTGAGTGTGGGGTTGTGCATTTCTACTGGCTGTAGCCCTTATTTCTTTTAAGTCCTTTTGTTGTTGATAGGAAGCATTCAGTGTGTGTCCTCCAGTTTGGTATGTCATGTGTTACTTGGGCTCCTCCTAACACGGATGTGCATTTCCAGATGAGCTTTAAACAGGGTGCAGGTATGTTTTACTCCACAATAGGAGGCATTTGCAGTTGGTGCCTGTTGAAGGAGACCCACCTCCCTCACAGCCATTTCTGAGGCTGTCCTGGGACTTAAAGCATTTGGGCTGTTTTAATATTGTTTCCAGAACACCTAGAAAAGGAGTTCTGGCAAGCATGTGGTTCTTCTGGCTGGTTCTGATACTGACAGGTGAAGAGGGAGCTGCTTTTCATGAAAAGACTTTCTTTTGCTATGATGCAGTTGGCAAGAGGTATCTGCTGCTTGTTGTCGTAATGGAGGGTTCTTATGTGGGTTCTCCTTTCTCTTTTAACAGCGAATGGACTTGGGAGAATGTACAAAGATCCATGACTTGGCTCTGCGAGCAGATTATGAGATTGCAAGTAAAGAGAGAGACCTGTTTTTTGAGCTAGATGTAAGTATGGAGAAATTTGAGTTATTTTTGTGGAAACTGCTTCCTGAAGCTACTGGGTTGAACAGTAGAACTCAGTGGCCATTTCAGCTCATCATGTTATTTGATGTCTTACCTGTCCAGAATGTGCAGCCCCTTCCTGAATGTCAGCCTGACTGCTGACTTGAGAATGCAGAAGTAATTATGGCCTTTGCCACTCCTTTAGCCCAGTTTGTTGGGAGGCTCCCTGGCATTCCTTGGACCTCACACCTGCTGGTCTGTACCAGGTCTGTGTAACCTGATGTCCTGTCCCAGAAAGAGGTTTAACATTAAAAGCCTTTTGCTCAGTAGTTTAACTTTTGTCAGATTTAGCTTTCATTTCACCTTTCTGTGATGGAACAGATCAAGGAAAAGCACAATTCTCTTTCCTTTTCATGTTATTCCAGTGCTTTTGTTTTTGCTCCTGTTGCTCCTGCATAGGAAGGAAGTTCCAGTGCAAAGCAGTGTTGATGTGAGCGTCCTGTGATGTGTCAGAGTAAAGGAACTGGGGCAGGTTTACAGGGCAGAGGTCAAATGTTACTTGTTCTGCAAAGTGTTACTTGATTTTTTTTCTCAAAGCATCTGTTCATGTGGTTATTTGTGCATTATACAGGGATTGCAGCTGTTGGCTGTCAAAGCTACATCTGGCATGGAGAGCACCTTTATTCATAATTCTTTATCTGATCATGCAGGCAATGGATCACCTGGAATCCTTCATTGCAGAGTGTGACAGGAGAACAGAACTGGCCAAGAAACGCCTGGCTGAGACACAGGAAGAGATCAGTGCTGAGGTGTCTGCAAAGGTATTGGCCTCTCATTAAACATTGGATCTGAAAGTCTTGGTGGGAGCACTGGTGCTCTGTTTCTCTGACACCAGTGATACTGGGGAGTTAGGCTCCACAGAGGATTTGGGGATCCCAGCGGACCTCCTCAAATGCTGCTCTGGCTATTCTGGAGACAAACTGACAGGGCACCATGGACTCCAAAAGAGAATGCTTTAGCATGGAAATAAAGCATCTTGGTTTCTCCCCCATGTTATTAAATGTTACCATAATAGTTTAGAATAGTAAGTCCATCATACCATGATTTTTGTTTCATTTAACAAATGCACATGGAGTTTCCTTTTGGGAATTTGCCTAACTGGGCCAATATAAGACATTTCTGAAGCTAATTTTATGGCCTCTAAGCTGACCTGTAAACCAGAAATGACTGGCAGATCATGATCTCTCCACATCCAGTTTTTCTCTTTGCCACGTGTCTGTGACTGCATTGACATTGGTCTACCAGTCCCTTTTGTTGGGGACTTTTGGAGATTCATGGTGATCTTCCAACAACTGATTTCATTAAACAGTATTTCTTAAAGAAAAATGAAAAGTCGTCCTGCAAGCTTTATCACATTTTTGTCTTACTAAAAACTAACTGTTCTCTTCAGGCAGAGAAAGTGCATGAGCTGAATGAAGACATTGGAAAACTCCTAGCTAAAGCTGAACAACTGGGAGCTGAAGGGAATGTTGATGAATCTCAAAAGATCCTGATGGAAGTGGAGAAAGTCCGAGCGAAAAAGAAAGAGGCAGAGGTACAGTGCTGGCTCTCCTGTGAGTTGTCATGGGAGCCTGGGCTAGGCTGGGTGGTTCCTTCCTCTGTTCCTGTGTGCCAGCACCTCCTTTTGCAGTTCCAGCCATGTGCCAGCAAACAGGTGGTGGTGTGGTGTGGTGGATGAAAAGCTTTTCAGAAACTTTTATCTCGTGCAAAGAGCTGACTGGGGCGGGGAAGGCTTTGTCCTCTGAAATACTTGGTCACCAGTCCCTTGCAGGGATAGACTGCCGGGTTAGCTGTGCCCACAGAGCATTTGTGTGGCACCTCCTTTGTGTGAGGGTGGGTTTTGATTCTTCAAAGCAATTCTTGCAGGTTGCCCTGGAGGGTTGTGTCTGTGTAAGGGTTCACTGACATTTGTGTGGGTTTTCTTGCCTCCCTGTAGGAAGAATACCGAAATTCAATGCCTGCATCCAGTTTCCAGCAGCAGAAGCTGCGTGTATGTGAAGTCTGTTCAGCCTATCTGGGTCTCCATGACAACGACCGGCGTCTTGCTGACCACTTCGGAGGCAAATTACACTTGGGTTTCATTCAGATTCGTGAGAAACTGGATCAGCTGAGGGTAATCCTCTCTGTTTTAAACCTTCTCTTTGTAGTTCTGAAGACCTTGAACACTTCTATTATATTAATACAGAATTCTTTGCAGAGGGCTGGTAAAAGCTCAGAAATTTCCGATTGCAGAATCCCTAAAACATCAAAGGGAGCTTTGTTTAGCCTCGTCTTGGGTTCTGTTCTGTCTTTTCCGGGTAACTAAATAGACTCAGAATCAGTCAAACCAGACCACTGCTGTAATTTATTCCTTGGAGCTTTGGTACAGTCATTCTCTATGACATAACTGAAATTTGTAACTCTGCGTTTTTTTGACTTTGACACCTCTTAATGAAATGTTTGAAGTTTCACATGATTCTGTCAGTGAAAAGGTCTTGAGTAGCTGAAGCTATTAGGAGTTTTCTGAAATGATTTGTAATGGGTTGTGGTACTGGCCTTGCTTGCAAACAGAGACGTTTAGCTGAGTAAGAGTTGTGATTCCTGTGCCTCACAGTGCATTGAGGTCAGCGGCTCAACTGAGGAAAATGAGAACCTTGATAGAGATCTTGACTTAGCACATAAAATGCAGTGAAATTGTTCTCTCTCTTGTTATTGGAATGGTCTTCCTGCAGATCTCTGACCTGTCACTGTATGGCTGAAATATGATGTGGATTTATTTTTTCCCCTAGAAAACAGTGGCAGAAAAGCAAGAGAAGAGAAACCAGGATCGTTTGAGACGGAGAGAGGAGAGAGAACGAGAGGAGAGGATGGGCAGACGGTGAGTGGAACCTGGGAACTGGCTGGTGAAGTTGGTTTAGAAGTGTCTGATTTCTTGTACATGAGCACTGCAGGAGTTCAGCATCTGTTTCTGGAGTGGCTGTTGGATGTGCTTCAGATGCTGTGTGAGCATCTTGGGATTCAGTTAAAGATGAAAACAATGCACAAATCCTGCACTCCTCCACCTTAGAGTGACTATACATGTATTTTAACCTGTACCGTGTGTCTGAAAGATGGGAGTTCCCTGTAGTCTTTAGGCTTATATTGGTCTATATTTTATTGGTCCCTATTTTAGGGAATCTGGACAAAATACCCTCATCCCGAGCATCTGAGTGGGAAAGTTTAAGATGAGTGAGGACTGGGCTTGCTCAAAAGGCAGCAGTCATGCAGAAATTCCCTTGACAGCCCTCCTCACTGCTTGGAGGTGACAACAGGCTGGTGTCCATGAGCCAAATTATGGACTGCCTGTAAATTTTCTACAGTAAGTGAGGTGCTTTTGGCACAGCTTTGGCAAGAATTTCCTAAGGAAGCTGAGGGATCCCAAGGAGTGGCTGCTTCTGGTGGTTCTAGCCACATGTCACCTTCTCCTCAGATGTCTGTAATTCCTGAGCAGTGGGAGGGGCTGAAACATTGGTTTTCTCAGGACAAGCTCTTCTGCATCTTGCCAGCTGAACTGGAAAAACAGTTTCTTCTGTACTTGAACTGAAGAGGCATCTTGTGTGTAAACAGCTCAATTAAACAGCCTGGTATGGGGAGGGTGGTTATTTGCAGGAGTCAGGCAGAGGAAGTGGCTGGGTAGGAATGCTCTTCTGATTGTCACAGCATCTCCCTGGTTACCTCGTGTGTTTCTCCTCATGTACTTCTTGCATCAAAAAGACCCCAACCTTGCTGCCTGTGCAGAGCTGTTTTTGAAACTCAGAGTCATCTGAAGAGTGAGTTTGTCTGAGGAATACGAGATTTATAATTGTAGTGTGCTCTAAGATGGTGCTGGCTCTGGCTATGTATTGCTGGAATTGCTAACAAATACCAGCACACAGCAGCACGGTGATTTTAGTGTATTATGAAGATGTGAGCCCCAAATTGTTATTCATTATCCATATTATTATATGCATGTTATGCATAACTCCAGTTAGGGTGTTTTATGTGGGTTTTCTCTGGGGATTGCCTGGTGTGATATGAAGCAGCAGTTCATGCTGCAGCTTTCTGTCCAACTGTAGCACTTCATGGAGAGCCTCACAACTTTGTTATCCATGCAACTGTAATGCAGTTAAGTTTGGGAGCTGCAGGATCTGGAACTAGCTAATGAGTGCAGGAGTTAATCAAAAGGGACTGCTGTTGCTGCTGCTGTGGCCAGAGATGTGGAAGTGAAATGAGACGTGTCTTCTCACGCAGCTGCTTCATGGCAGGCTCTTCCAGACTCACAGCAGGACCCTGCCCGACCTGGACTCAGTTTGTCTCCATGGTGCCTCTTCTTCCTGGAGGCCATTTCTCTGTGAAAACTGCTCAACAGAGTTGCCTTCAGGAAGAATCCTCTGGATCTCTTTGTTGATCCACATCTTCTCAAAATGCTGGTTTTCCTCCTCCTGTGGTGTGCTTGTGGTTTTGTTTCAGTGGTTTTAAAAAAACCCCAAGCCCTCAATTCTTGAGAGCTAAAGAGCCTCTCATGTTCACAGGTACTCCATATGTGGATGCATCTGATGAGGGGGTTTGCAGGCTGCTTTTGAATGTTTATTTAAGGCTTAAAATAGGAAAGGTTTAAGAACTGCATGGAGCTGGCCGGAAGTGTGAGTTCTTGCTGTGTCCATATATGACAATACTTAAGAGACTGTGGCTGGCCTGTGCTCAGGCTCTGTGCAGAGGCACCTGTGTGCTGCACAGAAAAACTTGTTATGAAGGAGTCAGGAGTGCCATACAGAAGAGGTCAAATTTACTACTTCTCCAAAATGAGGACTTGACCTGAGGGAGGACAGTAGTTTTCCCACTGGACACTCAGTGTCAGAACTGAGGTTAGAGCCCAGATTTCTGAGTCCCTTATTTGTGGGGAGCTGTGCACACCATGTTCACAGGGGCATTTTTTCCATCAAAAACTAATTGGTGACTTCTACCACCTTCCAGACAGCCTCTCTTATCCAGAGCTTGGTACTTTAAGGAACCACAGGGAACATGTTTCCTTCAGAATTCTTCCTGTCATATCCTCCTGTACAGCATCTTCGTGGTGTTACTTCAGTAAGAATATGGCTTGACTTTGGGAGTCTTTGGTGACTGACAGGCACTGTGACATCCCTGGAAATCTGTGGATTCCCTTGTGAAACTCTGCCTCTCACAGGTGTAATTAATTTGTCAATAAACTGTGATTCCACATAGGAATGAGTGAACTGGATTGCCACCCTAGTGGCAATAAACACAAGTCTTTTGTTTGATATTGCTGGTGGCTGTTGGGTACCCAGTAATCTCTTAAGACTGGAATTCTGTGGAAAAATGGCATGCTTGGAAGTGCACACCTCAGTGTTTGCTTCCAGAGTACACCAGCAAACAAATCTGGTGGAGGTGCCAAATGAACTTCCTTTGTGTTAAGCTGGACAAAAGACAGGTTACGAAACTCAGCACAAAGTCTCTGTGACACAGGGACAAAAAAATAAATAAAACAGACTTGCTCAGCCTCTTGCTCCTATGGACAGCTGTCTCTTTTGTCTCCTGCTGTACAATGATTCAGGCTAGTAAGGACAATGCTGTTCGCTTAGATACTTCCTGAATTCTGAAGTCTGGTTCTAGGGAGTGATTATTGGATGTTTTTTGTGCGTATTCCTGCTCGGATCATAGGTACAGAAGGGCAGCCAGGCTTTTCAGGAGATGCGGAAGGGCTTTTGTGGATGTGTGCACTGGTGGTTCAGAATAAAGTGATCAGGAGGAAAAAGAACATTAAGAACTTGGAGTAATTACAACCACCAAAAAAATCCAGCTGCCTGCCAGGTATCTACGGGAGGTCCTGCTGCTCTGTCAGGTTCTGTTATGTGGGAGTGGAGGTGTGTGGTTACTGCCTTGCTCTCCTGGTTTATGAGCTTTTCCTTCACCTGGTCATGTGTTGCCACAGTGCACGTTTCATTTGCAGACTCCAAGTTCAGCTCCACTTAGTTTATAGTCCTACCTGAATTCCTTTCTAAGTTTGAGGGCTTTTTTTTGCTTTCTACCATGACTGAACAATCCCATTTCATTGTGAAGAAATGTCAGCGCACATTGATTTTCTTAACCTTGTCTTACCCAGGCATGGTTTTAAACGATGTTATTAAAACAGATGCTTCCCTATTGCTTTTTAGATTTTTATCTGTGTGTGGCTTTCAGCTGTATCTTCTGTCACAGTGCCAGAACAGCTCTGTGGGGTGTAAATGGAACCTCTGTGTGAGTCTGTGTGCAGTGCGAAGCAGTTACAGGAGCCGCTTATGTCACTAAACAGGGAGAGGAGCCACTTCTTAATTAAAGCAAAATGAGACCGTTCAGCCAGCCTGTGATGTTCAGCTGGCTCTGAAATGTGGCCACAGAGGAAGAGGGAGGGTGTAGCTTCCATGGGCAGTGGTGTTTTAAGTGGTGCTGAGTAATGGGACTGCAGAAGTTGAAGGAATTCTGCCGTTGTTACTTACGAACTGTCAAAAGCTAATGCTGACAGCAGTAAGCTCAGAGTGCCACACACGAGCTCTGAAGCTCATGGAATGTGAGAAGGAACAACAAGGCCTGGATTATTCTTCTCAAGTGCTTTCTGAGGATTTTCAGTTTATCTCTGCCACTTGTCAGTAATAGTTCTTCTCTTGTGGCTGTGTCCCCTCTTTTTTCCTAGTTATCTTTGCCAAAAGGGAAAAAAATTATTGATGCAAATCTCCTTCTAATGTTTGGTAAACAAATACAAGGAGTGAGAAAAGGCTGTTTTTTCTTTATTAAAACCCCTTTAACATGCAACTGCCTCAGAGGAACCAAAATCAGAAAACTGGCAGATGTCTTTCTGACTGGAGAGTGGCACTTCTTGAAAATGTTAGAGTTGATCCAGCTGGTGTTAGACTGCAGGGAGTAAAGAGTATATAACAAATATGCATAGAAAATTAGTTGGAAAGGTTGATTGTGGTGCTTTATTAATAGTGCCTGAACTGGTTTCTAGACCTTTTCCATTGTGACAGGAAGTTCAGTGTGGAGAAACTCATGTTTCCACAGAGTTTTCCAGTTTTTGACAAATTCTTCTTGCTCCCAAAATTGCAGCTAATTAAATTAATTTGCAAGCTTTTTTTAAAAACTAATGCATCACTTGGGGTATTGCTTATTTCTGTGAAAAGCTGCCAGGGTGGAGGAATTTTCCTATTGAAAACTCACTGGCTGTGGGTTCTCTCACTTAACTCTCCTCTTCTTTCTAGGTCTGGATCAAGAAACAGAGATCGTCGAAGGTGAGTGCCCAGTTCTGCACTTCTCCTAAATGCCTGTTTGTGCTTCTCTCTAGCTACTGAGGTTTTTCCTGGGTCTCACAAATGGAATTCACTCAATACCCGAGTGTCTGGTTTGCCCTCTGAAAGAAATGGGAAGTGCAGTGTGGGCCCCTCAGTGGTGCTGCTCAGCTTGGTGTCGCTCGCTGGGCTGCAGAGCAGGTGCTGGCCAAGATGGGCTCTGTGCTCCAGAGTGTGAACCCATGAAATGTCCTCAAGGCCTCTTCCAATAAATACCTGATACACTTCCACAGTTTCAATGTCTGAAGTATCTGTTATATATATAGTACCTCAGACGTGAAAATGCAGAGATTTGAGATTAAAGCCCCCACATCTCTGGGAAGAGCTTGCCTTAATGTTATGGCAACATTCTCTGTAATCATGGACCTGGAGATCTCCCTCTCTACTGCTTTCCTTTGGCATCTTTCTTATTTTTAGAGCAGGTTGAGATAAATCTGCTTGTAAAGTGCAGGACTTTCACAAGGAAGACTCTCTTAGGGTTATGGTAATTTCACAGGCCACTTCCTTTGGCCTCTCTTCTCCTTACACAGGCCTCACTTGTGAGCGATGCAGGGTTGTAAGCTCTGCTCTGGCCCTTGCCATGTACTTGCAATAATGGTGGGAGCTTTTCCTATAAGCTTCCCAGCAAACTGAATAACCCACTGGCATTTTGTTGGTAGCACCAGGCCCAGGAGGAGGGAGCTGCCCACTGTGTGGGTCGGCAGGGATGTGGTGGGGAGCGGGGTGGACTGTGCTGATGCTCTGGGTATTTGTTATTCAGCAGTGTCTGAGAGGTGTCTCAGAGGTGCAGATCTGAGGTACTGAGACAATCTGTGTTCCCTCCAGATCACGGTCTCGGGAGCGGAGGCGGAGACGCTCCAGATCAGCTTCCCGGGAACGGCGGAAGTCTCGCTCCCGGTCTCGGGACCGACACAGGCGCCACCGGAGCCGTTCCCGCAGCCACAGCAGAGGTCACCGCCGGGGATCCAGAGACAGGAGTTCAAAACACAAGTATGTATTCCCAACAGGAGTGCTTCTGGAAGGGGGAGTCCTGGCGCACAGTGACCTCACTGGCCCGTAGAGTGAGCAGGAGCATGGCAGGGTTCTCCAGAGCAGCTCCTGGGCCAAAGCAGGATTTCCCAGTGGCCTCACGTGAGGGCAGTAGCTGTACAGTGAGATCCCAGCTGAGAGGAGAGTCCAGGAGATGGAACAGGTTCCCTGATTTGCAGCTCTGAGCCTTGAGATGCTCCTTGTATGGGAAGCAGCACAAAGCCTCCCTGAGCTAACTGAGCTTCCCTGGGCCTGTAAAAGCCAAGTGCCTGAGAGGCAGTGTGGATGTTACACTTCTGTAGTTACTTCCTGCTTCCCAGATTCCTTCTCTTACTGCTGGCATTAGGAAGGAGTCTATGCTTTGAGTTCTGGGGGGAGTCTTCTGTTAGAAGGCTGCTTGAGAGAGAGAGAATTCTTTAGGAATCAGCACTTCTTTCTCCTGAAAAGAAATCCAGGAGGAGTATACCATTTTTCTGTCTCTGAGGAGAAGCACTACAGTCCAAAGAAGGGCTTAAAGTTTTTCTGAAATTCAGCAAAACAGCCTCTGCGTTGGAGGAAGGATGAGGCAAGTGTGTGTAGAGTATTATAAAAATAGACTGGAATCACTGTGTTTCCTTAGAGCCCTTCTAAGCCCAGGAACAAGTCTACCTCCAGGTGCTTGCTGAAGTTAGATCTGGTTTTCTTTAAAGACACCTGGTTACTAGGGGAATATTTGAGCACTGCCACCTGATTAGGCACCAGAACTCAAGCACAATTCTAGAAACAAACCAACTGTTGTGTGTCTTCTGTCAGTTTAGCTAAGGGGTGTAAGAACAGCTTTTCTTTTAAAGATACCTGGTGAAGGGGAGGGAAATAATGGTCTGAAAGGTAACAATTGAGGGGGGGTGTAAATACTGTTGATTCTCCAATGGCTGAGATACTAAAGTGCTTTTTTAAATCTGTCTTGAACATGAAAAATAAAGAAAAGAAGTTTGGACAATTAGGAAGTGAGGAAGATCCTGTAATAACTATTACTAAAGAGCAGGTAAGGGATTACTTTGGAACCCTTGAACACATCCAAACCAGCCCATTGAGATTGCAGGGGGATTAACCAGCTGATACACCTGCACAAAATTTCTGAGAGCTGGGGAGAGGCCAGGATCAGTGTAAGAAAGCAAAAACAAGAGAACAGAAAAACCCTGTTTCCTGAAAGAGGGTAGCTTCTGTTTTCACCTCAAGAGTTAATGAAATCTGCCCTCAGGTTCTGCTCATCTGAGGTCTCACTTGCTGAAAGAAATGGAGAGTGTGTCACAGGATCTGGAGATCTCAGGGTAGAAGGTCTGCAGGCAGCAGGCATTGTTGTGGAACAGGTAGAGAGTTAATCTCATCAGGCAGACTGATGTTAAATGACACAGTTTAATCGAAATGAAATAGCTGTTGGGTTTTGATGTATCAATTGTGCAGTATTTTCAGACCTTAAAATCAACAAGAATGAAAGCGGAACCTCTAAGGTACCTTCTGCTGTGACTGTAAAAAAAACCCTGTGTGCTGAGCCTTGGAGTAAAATGTGGCAGCCTTTGCTGAGCTCACTCAGGATCAGCTCCTTTTGAATCCTGCTATTCCCTAAGCTGGCAGGAATCACACAAGAAACAGCCTTTTAGATTAGACCTAATGTGAAGCCTTCTGCTTAATTCTGCGTGGGCTGAGACAGGGAAGCGCTGCTGAAAATCTGCGGCTGTGAAAAGATGTGCCCATGCTGTGGGCTGTGAATATAATTCTGTATCATCCTGACTTTGAACCCGGCATGCTGCCAAAGCCAGCATTTGTCAGGATGCAAGTGAGAAGCCCAGGGCTGAGCCAGCAAAGAATCCAGCTGGTATTTAAAGCAGTTGAGCAGAAAGCCAGTAGCTTAGGGCATAATGAAAAACTGCTTTGGAAGACAGGAACTGAGCTGAGTCAGAGATGAGGAAGAAATTGCAGGTACTTCAGTATGGCCCAGAAAAATAATAAGGGGAAGACCCAGGGAAGACCTGAGAGAGCCCCTGTGGCAACAGCTTGAAAAGATCACTCTGAGGAAGGAGTAGCAAAGCCTGTGCCGTGCACTCAGCGCTGCAGAGCTGACATTCCCTGACAGAAACCTTGCAGAGGGCCCAGAGTTGCTGTCATGGGGGACCCACTCCCCATGCCACAGTACCCAGGCATATTCCTGTAAGGAACTTGGATCCCACAGCCCTGTTAGAAAGCTGTTGCTTGGTGGGTATTTGACCATTTTTAGTTGTGAAGCTGATAGCGATGGTTTACTTTATACTTCAGATCTTCTAGAGATCGATCTTCAAGAGAAAAGTCCCGAGACAGAGAGAGGAAAGAGAAGAGCTCTTCTGAGAGGCGGCACGAGAGCACAAATGGCAAATCTCGTTCCAAGAGGTCAGAAGAGAGAGAAGCTGGCGAGATCTGAACTCAAATGATCTGTGTTGCACTGTAAATAGTCTGATAAACATTCTACACAAAGCCTAAATTTCCCATTTATATTTACTGAATACAACTCATCTTTTGTAGTTTGGGATTTTTATTGTTTGGCAGATAGCTGTGAGTTTGTAGAGACACAAAGTTACGTACTGTTTAACAGGATTTTGTTTTAGTAGGAATAAATAAATCTGGATGGATGGTTTTCAGTCCAGGCCAGTGTGGACACCCCGTGTTTGTCCTGATGCAACGAGCGCAGCGGTCGGGGCCATGCTGTGCCTGGAGCCCTGAGCTGCCCTGACCTTTGTAACGCTTCAGCCCTTTCCGAAAGACCCACCTGACCCCCTGTGAGCACACCAGTAGCACTGGTTCTCAATTATATTTTTCCTTCTGTTTATATATGTTAAATGAAAATTCAGATTTTTTTTTCCTTGTTTTTAGTACTTAGCCACCTCATTTTTATGTCTCCAGCACTTGAGAGTTGCCTCACTTGCCCAGCTAAGGCAAAACAGACAAAACTTGGCCCTGATCTATTCTGAAAGCTGTTCATCATTGAGGATGACCAAAAGAGCTGAAACATGTTTCTCAGCTGGGCTCAAGTCTGGTTTTAGTACCGTTACAGTTCAGATAGTTGGTGTGAGCAAAGCAGTGGGAAACTTGGCTGGTTTCTTCTCTAGAGAAGCACAGCCACAGCTCATTTGCCTATTTACTGTGCACTCTGCAGTCAGAGAGCTTCCCCGTGGGGCTTTCTGACCCGCAGACAAAAGTGGTGGTGTGTGTTCCAAGGCCAGTCAGGCAGAATGTGCCGAGGGGCAGCGGTGACTCGGGATGGAGCCGCTCCTGGCAGAGCCGCACCAGCCGTGTCCCCACGCGTGTGGGAGGCCTGTTCCCGTTGTCACTCGCTGATTTGTACCTCGGTTTGTTTCCCACGAGGGCAGGAAGGCGCCTGGCTGTGCCAGCTCCAGCCGCGACCCCCAGGCTCGGCATTTTCTGGGCACGGTGTGAGTGAAGCCCTTGTCACCCGCCGAGCTGGGCACCGGCAGGCACGAGCCTGGCGGCTGCTCGTTAGCTCGGTGAGGCGGTTAATTACCGCCGTTAATTGCCGTTCCCAGGGGCGGGGTCCGGCCGGCGCTCCCCCCTCCCTCCATTCTCTCCTTCCCCTCCTCCCCCCGAAGGCGGCTCCGGTTCCGCCGCGGCGCTCCCCCAGTGTCAGTCCCTAGTGCATGCCCCCCTTCCTTCCCTGTCCGTTTTTACAACTAATGCCGCGGTTTCACGTGTTGTTTTTGTAACCTCCGTGTGGGGCGCGGGGGGCGGCGGGCGCGCGCTCGGGGTGCCTGTACGTGCCTGTGCTGTTCTCCCGCGGTCTGAGCGCATTAAAGATCTGTGTTTGTGGCTCCCGCTGCTGCCCGGACTCGTTCTTGCGGGTTCTCCGCCCGCGCCGCCGCCGAAACCGGACGGGCCGAGCCGGGCGGGGCCGCGCCGCACCGGGCGGAAGCGCTTCCTGCGTCATGACGCCACTTCCGGCGGGCGGGGATGGAGGCGGAAGTGACGGCGGCGGCGGCGGCNGGGCAGGGCGGGGGGTGCGCGGGGTTGCTCCCGCCGCAATTCGGGCTCCTGACGCCGCCGTGCGTGCGCCCCGAGAACACGGCCGTGTCCCCGGGCCGCGCCTCCGCGCTGTGAGGGGGCGTTCGGGGAGGGGAGCCGGCTCCCGCAGCGTCCCCGCTGCCCGGGCGCTGCCGCCGGCTCCGGGAGCTCGGAGCTGGCAGTGGCAGTGCTGGGGGCGGTGCAGCTGCGGGGCCGGGGCTGTTGACAGGCCCAGGCCGCGCTGTCCCCGCGCTGTCTCCGTTCTGTCCCCACGCTGGCCGGGCCGGTGAGAGCCCGCGGCTGTCAGCGCTTCCAGCCCAGCCCTGGTGCCTTCCCCGCCGACCGGGAGGGGTTTGCTGTCCTCCTTGAGCAGCTCAAGAGGTGGCCCCAAACCATAGCGAGAAGCCTGGGAAAGAGTTTAATCCTTTTTTCCAAAGCCAGGTTGCTCCCTTTGATGCGAGGTCCTTTACCCCGAGGCTGGCTGCTGCGAGGGGGCGTGGAGAGTTGCTTACACAGCAGCTGGGACTGCGGGTCTGTGCTTCAGTCAAGGAAAGCCCCTCACCTCTGCAGAGTTCAGCACACCCAGAGCCTCAGCGCTCTTCCCAGGCAGGGTTAAAGTCCTGTTCCTCTTTCCCTCGGGAGCCCACAAGCCTGGTTTGCAAGCCTGAATTAGAGGGCTTCCTGCTGAAAGAAAAATGCTTCAGTGTGTTCAACTCCGACCTCGTTTCCAGCCACTTCTTATTTTGTAAGGCATAAACATCTTGCATAACTGCTGGGAGCAGGAGGGGCAGCCTGTCCTGCAGGGAGGGACTGGAGCCAGCCCTTCCCGGTACCAGGGCAGGATTGGGCTGTCTGTGGAGCTGAGGGGCTCCCCAGGGCTGGGTGTGTGGGTGGAGTGGCCTGTGAGGGAGCTCTGCTCTGTGTGCAAGAGACAGAAAGAAAAATTCCACTTCTGGGGGGAGAAAAGAGGTTTCTCTTGAAGGTGGCTGTGAAGGACAGTAGTATCTAGAGGAAGGCCATTGTTTTGTAGACTCATGGAATGGTTTGGGTTGGAAGGGACCATAAAGATTATCTTGTGCCATGGGTAGGGACACCTACTAGGCCAGGTTGCTCCAAGCCCCATCCAGCCTGGCCTTTGAACACTCCTTGAAACAGCAGTTTCATGCTGCCATAAACCTCTCAGGCTGTGTAGGAGGCAGCATGGAATTTGTGACCTGTGGAGTGAGTGTCCCACCTAAAAAATTTACTTTCTTTTGTCTTTTTAATAAACCCACATGAAATGACCATGGCCTTTTCCAGGAGGTTTTCATGCACAGAGATCTCTCCAGAGTCCCCCAGTCTCTGGCAGTGAGGGATGTCACTGTGCTTCTGAGGCAGGAGGGGAGCCCTGTGGGTGAGGTGGGGGTGGCTCTGATGTGGGAGGTTCAAGCACCCCACTGACTGCCACCCTTGGAGCTGGCACAAGGGCTCTGCATCAGTTGGTGAGGTTGAGTGGCTTGGATGCAGTGGAGCTTGTGAGCTGTGGGATGATAAATGACTAGTGTTTCTGCACCTCAGTTGTTATTACTGGCCTGACCTATAATCAGTTCCACGCAGCTTTAATGCTGTTCTTCATCCTAGAGTTTTGATGTTCACATTGCTCTCATGGAAATAATACTGGATTTTGTTTTGCTCTCCCCTAAACAGTTCAAGTTTCTGTATTTGAACTCTTGTCTGTAATGAAAACTGCCCTGGATAAGAGTTTTCTCCTACAAATGACAGATATATCACATTGCAAGGTGGTTGTGCTCTGGAGGAGCTTCTAATTCCCTTGCTGTGAGTGCTCTGTGGCACATGCTGTGTATGCACTGGAGGGTTAAATGTAATTTCAGAAGAACCTGAGGACAGCTCCAGCAGGAGAATCCCAGCATGGTTTGGTTTGGAAGGGACCTTAAAGCTCATCTTGTTCCACCCCTGCCATGGGCAGGGACACCTTCCACTGTCCCAGGTTGCTCCAAGCTCTGTCCAGCCTGGCCTTGGACACTTCCAGGGATCCAGGGATCCACAACTTCTCTGGAAAACCTGTGCTAGGGCCACACCAGTCTCTTTGGAGGGGTTTGGATTACAAACTGTGTCCTTACAAAGGCCTTAGGGACACACCAGGAGCAGAGGTGCCCCCGTGTCGGACAGGGATGGTCTCCTTGGGTCAGTGTCCCCGGCCAGCCCTTGGCTGTGACTTTTTGTCAGGAAAGAGTTGTGAGCTGTAGATGACCCAGCAAAATGATAAGCTTGTATGCAGCGTGCAGCCTGAGTGTCTTTCGGAGAGAAAAGCTTGTTTTGGTAAATCTTACATGTTATTTCTTCTTGTCCTAATGTAAGTGGGACTGCAGAAAAAGGAACGAATGACCCAAGACTGAATGTCGCAGCAGGTGACTGCCCAGTGAGTTTGCTGCAGTGTCACAGTCTGCATGGGATAAAAACCCAACAGTCTGCTCCTGGAAAAGAGCTGTGATGGGAATGTTGCATCTTATGCAGAGCAAAACATGGCTGTTTTGTCTTTACTGATTGCAGCTTGGGGCTTCAACAATTTCTGGCTGACAGGAAGGAAACCTCTGAGGTGCTTAAACTAACCAACCAAACACAACCAAACCAGCCAAATGCTGTGTTTGTGTTCCTAAAATATCCAGTCAGAACCTGATTTCGTAATTCTGTGAAAGATAAAAACATGTTGAACATCAAATCTCGGTTACAGTATATTGCTAGAAATTTTCCAGGAAGAACTGGTGCCTGGTGACATTGCAGATGCTGTGGATTGGTGTTTTATGGGTGGAAGATGAGTTAAACCTTTCCAATGCACGGGTCCTTAAATGGTTTCTGTCACCCGTCTTCATCCACCTGACTCTGTGGTTCTCTGTGCTTGTCAGGCAATTGTGTCTGACTGCTGCTCATGGTTTGTCCCTTGGGTTTAGCTACATAAATGTCACTGCTTTGAGGCAGATCATATCTCCACATCTGCACTGTGGCTTCGGGAAACAGGACAGCCAGTCCCCCATGGAGGTGAGTAAAGCTGTGTTTGTCCTGTCCCTGTGGTTACTGTGGCACAGGAAAAGGTGTTTGTTCCCCCTTGGCTTGGGCTGGGGACTGCTCCCAGCTCATCCCGTGACTGGAGGAAGCAGCCTTTAAAGCTTGGGGAGCTCTGGAACCCTGTCTGGGATGCAGATCCTGGCTGTGCTGCCACGTGCCCTGGCCTGTGTGGGTTCAGTTTGGGTCTATCACTTGTGCTTTCTAATTATTTCTCATTCTGTAAGGTCTTTCTCCCATGTATTCTCCCATCCCTATTGCATGTAGTGTGTGTTACACTGCAGCAGTGCAGGATCCTGTCACTGCCTGTTCCCTTGAAAGGTGCTTGGATGCGTTAAACTTCCCAGCTGAATTATTTTGTGTCCTCTTCAAGCAGGAGACAAGATGTCAGCTGCTGGAGGACAGTAAAGCCATCTCAGATGCACACTATCATCTTCTGCTTGTCTTCAATTAAACTGATTACCAGCCTCTTTGTTGTTGCGAGCTCAGGCCATTCCACATGCTGCCAGCGTGTACTTTGGCAGCGGCGGGCGCTGGGATTTCCTGCATTGTTTGAGTCTTTGCCATTGACCTTCGTGGTCCTTGTTCTGGCACCGCCTCTGCTCTGGCAGGGGTGCAAAGGGCATTATTCAAACCCTGAAAGAAAAGAGAGAGAATTGCTTTAAAGCCATTGAGGGCTCTTTGTACTCGGTGGCTCCATAGGGTCATCACTGCAAAAAGGAGGGGAATTACTAGGGTTGTCAGGATAATTACTGCTTTTTTATTGTTCTCATCCCAGTCTAGATGACAGTGGTGAGATTTATAGTGAGTCATAAAAATATGCTGTCAGTGCTGTGTTGAGTGGTGTCCCCTTCGGACAGAGAGGGGAGAAGCCTGGGTTTGGTTCCTTTTGGGAAGTCCCATAGGTGCTGGAAGCACTCGGCTGTGCCCTGGACCTTTCCCAGCTCTCTACTGGGAGGCTGTGGACGGCTCTGCTAGGGAGGCCGGTGGGATTGTGCTGGAGCCCTGTTGTTGCAGCCCATGCTGTGGATGCTGGTTTTGAGAAGATCCCCCTCTCCACGCTGCTGGAGATGGGCACAATGAGGACACACGAGCCACTTGCCCCAGCACAGGGGAGGTCACGTAACTCACTCCTGCCACTGTCCCATCGCTGCACCCGTGGCTGCTCCGCACCAGTAAATAATTTGCTCAGCCTGTGCCTGGAGCCTTGTACCTTGAACCTGCTCAAGGCCTTCTGCAGTAAAAGAACAATGCTCAGCTCGAGGCAAAGGCTGAAAGCACCACTCGATCTGTTGTTCCCCTTTCCATCTGGAGCCTTCCTACCTGTCAGGTGCCTGCAGTCAGTCTGGGAGCAGCTGGCCTCGTGTAGGTGTCCCTGGTGTGGCTGGTAGGCTGATGAGAAGGGCAGATTAAATCCTTGGAGATCTTTGGAATAAGATGCAACTTCTGCATTATTGATTCGTTTGCATGGTATTGTGCAGGTTGAATTAAGTTATCTGGAGTGAGATCCTGTACTTGATGTAGAACAAATGCCAGAGTGCTCGGATTGGAGTAAGTGCTCCTAAGTCCAGCAGGCTCTGAGTTTAAAGGGCTGACAGTGCCAGGCTGACCTTCTGATCCTGTACCTCAGGGTTGCCTTGCCATGGATCTGTCCCCCTGTGATTTGTACCCAGAAGAGAAGAGGTCTCTGCAGTGGAACTTGGACAGCCTGGGGAGCCACAGCTGCCTGACTCATCTTGTGTTTCACAGAATCTGTAAATGAGCTGGGGTAGAAACATGAGACACAGTGAGCGCTGTTGCTGTTGGACTTGAAATCCCAGGCTCTCTGCACTGTGTTGGTGCTGACTTTAAGCTCTTTTCTGCTGGGGAAGTAAATGGCTCCAGTGGACAATCCAGACACGTGACTGCTGGGGCACAGTCATGGAAAATTGGCTTGGTTGTTGTGGTTATTGCTCTGATATAACTTTTCGTAACACTATCAAGCAGCTTTTTCCAAGCCTACTGGAATGTGTTATTCTTTATTTCTTCCCTTCTGGTATTTTTTTTTAAAGAAGCACTATGAGAGAATCTGTATAAAACATTGATTTTTACTGTTGTTGTGGTAATGAATTCCTCTAACTGACTAGGGCTCCTTTTCCCCCCTCTTTATAGCAAATTAGCACAGCACCCCTCCGTTTATTGTAGTTGTAGCTCAAGGTTATGATTTATAGTAGGAGAAACTAAAATAGCAGTTGTTACCTCTTCCAGTCTGATGAAATCAAATTTGCCTGATTTTAGTCTCAACTTCTGCCTTGTTTTTTCTCTGGGGAGGGAAGTCATCACTCTCTTGCCTTCTGCAGGGCTGGGTTGCTGAATTTGCCTGGTGATTTCTCATCTGAGAAGGTGTTGAGTAGCTCTGGTTTGCTCCCATACAGAATATGCTGGTGTTTGTTTCTCTCTCTCCTGGGAAAGCTCAAGTGCACATTACAGTGGGGAACAGCCTTATGTTGGGATATAAAGGTCACAAGTGTTTCCTTTCACCTCTCTGGCTGGAAATCGGACTGACACACATGGGAGCTGGCAATAAGTCTTTGCAGCAAAAGGAGCTTTTGGGGTGTTTTTCTTGAGGGAGACCTGCAAACAAGTCAGTCCTTTTTGTGTGGGGTCTGTAGCCTTCTTTGTCCAGCTCTAGCAGAGTTTATTCCCTGCTCTGGAGAAGAATTGGTGCTGTTCCTGCATTCCATGGACTCTCCCCACTGCTCTGTGTGGGAGACCTCTGGCACCAGCAGTGTGTTGCATCCAGCTCTGTGACAATACGCTGGTTTGCTCACCTCCCATTGAATGTTTCCAGTGTGAATCTCAGGTAGTAAAATAATATTTTAATTGGTGTTTTTAAAATATATTTCAAAATGTATTTTAACTTCTCTTTCCGTTGTTGCAGCTGAAGGGGGAGAAGGGTGTCTGAATACCGAGGAATGAGCTGTGATGGATAACAAGGACTCAGAAGCTGAGATCCACCCTCTGAAGACTGAGGATGTAAAAGCTCAGGAGAACCATGAAAACACAGTGGAGAGAAGGATTGTCAAGTCCTCAGGGCTGTCCCGACTGTCCCGGTGGCGCACTGCCGCCTTCTTCATCTCCCTGTTCCTCTGCCTGATCATTGTGTTTGCTTTCTCCTTTATCATCCCCTGCCCAGAGAGGCCAGTTTCAGAAAGGACCTGGTTCCGATACTACGACGATGCAGGTGAGCTTGCTGCAGCAGAATAAATACTTAGCAAGAGTCCTTTTCCTTTCTGTGCCACGGATTTGGGTTGTGGGCCTCTACCTAAGCACAACGTGGAGCCAGACCTGCAGGGATGCAGCCCTTGGGAGGCAGAGCTGTGAATGCCTGACCTGGATAAGCAATGGCCCATCATAATTAGAGTGGCCTTCCAGGAGGTGTTTACAGGATCTAGTGGAGAAATTAGATGCTGCTCTGAAGTGCTAACAAGGTAGCAAGCTGGCCTCGTTCACAAAAAAAAAAGAGGAAGGCTATGTGGGAATAAATCTCTGTTGAAGTTTGCTCTGTAAAATGTTCCCTTGAAGTCCGAGCTGAGGTTGGAGGCAATTAGGCATTTTTTCCTCTGTCACTTTGACTTTCTGCCTTTTCCCCGCGGCCAACAGGAAAGGGAGAAGAATAATTCCATCTTGTTTTTTTAATAAATTGCTCTATAGTTACTATAGCTATTTTTATTCTGGTTGCTTTAGTTGGCTCTTTAGCCTGGGTCCTGCTCCCCAGTGGCTCGGCTATCGCTTCTGGGAGAGCTTTTCTTTAATCTTGTGTGCAGTGGGTTGTGCTGGATGTGCTATAAATGCAGAGAGAGCACTCACAGCAGGGATTAAGCTGCATGTGGTGCTGCAGACATCCCAGGTACTGCTACTCTGAGCTCAAGAAAGCTGCTTTTAGCTGATAGATGGAGTATCTGGGTTTTGTGGAGCTTGGATGAGGCTTCTTTATCCTTTGAGAATAGCAACCCCATACCGAGACCAGAGTTGTTCTTTGTTCAACATAGTTCAAATTCTGACTGCTTGGCTCTTAAAAAAGATCAGTCCTCTGGGGGATAGCAAATCTAAAAAATCCTTTGGCACCAACTTCCTGTTCTTGGTACTTGTGTATGTGGCTTTTTTTAATACAAATGCCAATTTGTCCTGATGTTACACTGTCCGGGATGGAGGCAGTGAGTAGGTCTCTAGGAATTTGTTTTGCTCCAACTTTGTCTGCCGTGGGCCAAGAAAATCCTCACCAGAGCCTGGCTTGTGTTCTCTTGCAGTGGCCTACCAGTTCCTTGCTATAGAAGATGTGAATGAAGACAAAGTACAAGATGTGCTCTTTGCTTTCAAATCCAGCAACGGCAGCAGCAGCTTCAACAGGTCATGTCTGGATGAAGGTACCTGCTTCAGAAACACTCTCTAGGGAGGGATGTCCTTTCTCTTTGAGTTCCAGTTAGCGACTGGGAGAGAAAACTGGGTGGGGAGAGGAGCTGAGTGAGTCCCAGCTCCTGGGTGGTGCAGGGTAGCAAAGGTGGGTGCAGGGGGAGCTCCCTCTGACATCTCTTCTCCCCAGGGCTGCCGTCTCCCTGTGCCTTCGTTGCTGCTGTATCCGGCACGAATGGCAGCGTGCTGTGGGAGAGCCCTGCTGCTGAGGACGTGCAATGGCTGCAGTGTGGCATCCAGCAGCTGGGCATGGCAGAGGCCCCGGGCTGCCTCGTGGTAGGGAAGCCGCCGTCCCTTACAGCAGTTGACCTGCAGACAGGTGAGTGCCAGCAGAGCCCTGCTGTCACACAGGGGACGGGCCACTTGCTGTCCTTACCAGGTGGCCTCCAGAGGGGATGTCAGCGTGACATGACTGGCTGGTACGCGAACAATGGGCACTGGGTATTTATTGTCTTGGAAACCTTGCCAGAGCCACTTGCTGGGCGTTGAGGAGCGCGTGCTCTCAGCCTCACTGTTCCAAAGGCTGGGATCTGGTGGGGGTTTGTGCCAGCCACTGTTTCGTAAGACCAGTGTTCCAACAGCTTTTGAAACAGGAGGAGCAGTCACTAGCTGTGAATGTTGCTTTATACTCTCCAGGGTTAGGCACAAACCTGCACCTGCAACGGTTCCCAGTTATTTGTGTGTGCGTGCCAGGAGCGCCTGCCGTGGCGAGAGGAGTGGGAGTTCTAGGCGTTTATGATTTTAAAGTCGTCAAGGAGAGCACTTGGGATGAGTGCTTGCCAGTCTGTTTCAGTAGTCTACGATTCTGCCTGGTTCCTCTGAAAAGGTTTCTTCCTTTCTAAAC
Source organism: Pomatostomus ruficeps (assembly GCA_013400735.1). NCBI lineage: Eukaryota > Metazoa > Chordata > Aves > Passeriformes > Timaliidae > Pomatostomus > Pomatostomus ruficeps. The sequence continues at coordinate 148,351 of VYZT01014685.1, read as the reverse complement.
TTAGAGGTGGAGAAATTCATCATCATCATCTTGCCCAATGTGGGTGGGGATAAGGAGTGCCTGTACTACTTTAGGAACAGTGATCATCTGCTGCACCTTGAACCTTCCTTGCTGGTGAAGCCTAAAATACATTTCCACTTTGGGGGTCACTGTTTCAAAGGTCTAAACAATACATGTTCTCCCTAGGATCCCATCCTCTGTATCTGGTATTGAATCCCTCACACTCTGTTTTCCAAAAATAAAAAAAAGAAATAGCAAGAGGTACAGCTCTGAGAAATCTGAGGAAAATCTGGTGTAGCTTTTAATTTCCAGTGTAGATGGAAGTGTAGATACAGGCAGAGCTAGAAAGTTTCTGCACCAACAGAGGTATCTTAGCACCATTTTCCTCCTGTGTAGTCTTTAGCACAGGTTATTCTTAGACTATTAATGAAGTAGTTACTTTCAGGTCAAAGTGTAGGAAGTCGGCTGTGGAGCCAAAGGCGTGTAACTAAAGACAGCCATAAAGGCAAGTGTGGAGAGAAGAAGCCAGGCTAAGCTACAGGTCACAGCAATACAGCAAAGAAAACATTCCATAGATAACTTCAAAGCAGTAGAGGAAAAAATGCTTTGAATAGAAAAGTGAATAACCCAGGAGTTTGTGTATTTGATACCTTTTTGTTATTAAGTAGGTTAAAAATAGCTTCTGAGTGTAGTTGACTGAGGGTTAGGAGGGCAGAGCAGAATAAAATGTATTTAAATAGGCTAAATGTATTCAAAGAAGCAAAGTCTAACTTACATCACAGTGTGCTAAAAACAGTAGCCAGCACAATCTTTAGCTGTTAATGATTCATCATCGTGGAGGATTTGGTGAGATTCCAGGGCTCTCAGGCTGTCTAGCCCTGCCTGTAGGAAGATTGAAGGAGAGATAGGCAGATTATCATCTGAAAGTGTCTGATGTGGTTTTGATCTTTCAATGCTGATAAAGTTAGTGTTCTTTTATCAGCTGAAGTTGTGTTAAGTCCTTCTTTCTTCATTGCCACAAGAAGTGACCCAAGAGGGCAAGAAGGGAAGTGTAGGAGTGCATGCTCCTGTTTGTGTGGGACATCTAACATTCCTACATGTTTATTTTACCAACAAACTGGGACACATAAGAGCTTAACTGTTCCAGGTCAAAGCAAAAGTCTTTGTAGCTGTGTATTTTCCATCTCTGCCATAGCCAGCAACAGAGTCTTAAGGAAGAGGACAGGAGTAGGGGTTTTGTTACACCTTCTCTCTTCACCTGATCCTCCAGCAGCCTGAACTGTGAACCCTGTGGGTGGTTCTGGTCTCCTGAGGGATATGGCAGAAAGGGCACCATGATGATCAGATGTATGGAACTGCTTCTGTGTGGGAAATCACTAAATAAATAAACCAGAACTCCAACCTGGAGAACATCTGACAGGGAGAAAAGTCTCTCTGTCCTCTGCGGCTGCTTGAAGTGAGAGCTGAACTCAGTCTTCTAAGCTCTGAGTTTATTATTCCTTCCAGACCAGAAAAATCGAACCCTTTCACCCAGGCTGGATTTGCAGTCTAGGCACTTGCTTAATTTCCATCTTGGCTCCTCTTGCTGTGCTTGTGCCGTGACCCCGGGCTCTGAGGAAGCACTGTGGCACTGCAGATGTCAGACAGGCCAGTCCCATCTCCTGTTGATGGAGCAGGAGGGGGCTGGTTTCACAGTCTGTGCTCTCTGGGGGCTGGGTTAGAGCATGAAAAGCTTCTCAAGTGCTTGGTTTTGAATTCAGCTCAGTGCCACCTGTTTCTCTTAGCTCAGGCTGCTCTTTTAAGAGAATAAGATGTTTTCTCCCGAACTGTACCTGCTCTCTAACAACCAAAGATTAGAGCCTTCTGCACTGACAAGTGAATTTCATTAGCCTGATCTTCCTCTTGTACCTTTGGACTGTCCTGAAGCTAGAATGTGGTAATTTAAAACTTCTCTTCTTCCTCCGCCTGCTTATTTTCTTTGAGGACAAAATTCTTTGCCTTCCCATGATTTCCTAAGGAAACTAGGAAATCTGCTCTCTGCACTTCACATCTGTTGTCATAGTAACAAATCCAAGTGGGTTTTTTTCAGTGTTGAAGTAAAAGCTTTGGAGCAATCCTACTAGAAATACAGCCTGCCTTGAATTATTGCAGACAGCATCAAGTAGTAATTCCTTGGCTTTCAGTCCAGCTGCCTTCCTGACAAAGAACAGATGATTACTTTGCATTCCTGAAATGATAATTGCTGTGTGTGATGCTGGGTAAAGGGGAGGGTAAACATTTGCCCTGTGAACACCTAATCAGATGCTGAAGTGTTCATTAGAAAGAAAACGCCCCAGCTGTGTCCTCCCTGCCAGATTCCACTGCAAATTCTGCTGGTCAGTGACTGGAAAGTGGCCCACAGCCTTGGACAGTGGATGGATAGAGCCACTCAACTGGTCTGGAGCCATTGAAGAGAAACCCACCCCAACTACCTCCTGTTTTTTAAAAAGCAAAGCTTTGTTACCTCAGTTTACAAACAAGTTTGGGCTGTGTGTGTTCTTCAAACAGGGGAGAGATGGGATGTGGCCTGAGGTGTGATGGGTCCTGTCAGGGGGAAACATCTGCAGGAACATCTGCAGGAGGCAAGTTCCAGCAAAGAAGGTTCTGCCAGGAGCAGCAGCAACACTGGTCAGAATTCAGCTGCTTTATGGTCTCAAAATGTCTGTGCAGATAAGGGCACAGCCGCAGGGATTTGGATCAAAACAAAGGCTTTTCCATCCCATGAACATGCTGGGAAGCTTGTTAACCAAAGGCACAAGGGAAGCAAGCTGTTCTTTGTGCCAGGGTGTTTGGGTGCATTCCTGCAGGCAGCTAGGATTGCTTTCCAATGCAGGATGAAATTGTGGATACTGGGATTCATTGGAAATGCAGAAAGGCAAGGAAGTGTACCCCATGATGAGCATAAATGTGCCTGGTTTGTGGTGCTGATGGGCTGGAACAGGAACATTAATAACCTTTCAACCTAAGATGCCTTTTAGTGACTGTTTCCCACTAACTGTCTTCCAGGGGAGGTTCTATGGAGACAATCTAGTGACTTTGGAGCTAATTATACTGTACTGACTCCTTTGTCAGTGATTCCAGATGTGGATAATGACGGAGGTCAGGACCTGATGATCTTTATTACTAAAGGAGGCCAGGTATGTCATCCTGAAGCTCTGATAACCCCAGTGGCTGCCACAGGGGATGGCAGGAATGCTGTTTATTTCCACCTTGTAGTCTCAGAGGAAGTGTCCAGAGGGCTCTGGTTTCTGTGGGTTTGGGGTGGGTTCTTTCCCACCCTCCAGAGATACACTCCCAAATCAGCACAAGTGTTTTATGGTTTAAAAAAACAAATCAAAGAGCTGGCCACTAATCCCTCCCCTTTTTCAGTGTGCTCTCCTCACTGCATGTTCCTGGGCTGTCTGGGGAGTGAGCCGGGGCAAGATGAGCTTGCAGTTTTCTGCTTCTCTGCTTAGAGAAGTGGAAGTGAACAAACCCTGACAGCTTTGGCTCTTAGATCAAAGCGCAGCTGAGAGTCAGTGCTTTTGTACCAGCACTGCCCTTTTCTGATCCCTTCCCGCTCTCTGCCTGTGGTCTGCTTTGCACTGCTCTTCCCAGTGTGACTGTGCTGGTTAATTCTGATCTGAGTTCATTTAGTGAAACAGCTGCTGGTGGTATTATCTGCCTCCAAATATTGCTTTTCCCATTTCTGAGAGGGGAAAGTCATGTAGCTAGAGCTGTTTTTCTGCTGAAACATCTACATCCATGATGGAATGGCACAGCATCGTCTGCCCAGTCTGTCCTGCTCAAAGCACACAAGTTACAGCTCCCTGTGGGCCTCATGGGAGCAGTGGGAGCCCCATGTCCTCATACCAGAGTCATGGAATCATTAAGGTTGGAAAAGACCTCTGAGATCATCGAGTCCAACCTGTGACTGATCCCCACCTTGTCATCCAGCCCAGAGCACTGAGTGCCACGTCCAGGCTTTCCTTGAACACTTTCCACAATGGTGACTCCACCACCTCCTGGGCTGCCCCTTCTAATGTTTAACAACCCTGTCTGTGAAGAAATTCCTCCTGATGTCCAACCTGAACCTCCCCTGGCACAGCTTGAGGCCATTTTCCCTTATCCTGTCCCTTTTTTGCTGGGAGCAGAGCCTGACTCTGACCCGGCTCCACCCTCCTGTCAGGGAGTTGTGGAGAGTGACAAGGTGTCCCCTGAGCTTCCTTTTCTCCAGGCTGAGCACCCCAGGCTCCCTCAGTCCCACCTCACAGGACATGTGTTCCACACCCTTCCCCAAGTCTGGTCCCTTTCCTGGACCTGCTGCAGCCCCTCAGTGTCCTTTTGGAATTGAGGGACCCAGAACTGGACACAGCACTCAAGGTGTGACCTCACCAATGCCCAGTACAAGGGCAGAAGCACTTCCTTGGCACTGCTGGCCACACTATGGCTGCTACAAGCCAGGTGCCATTGGCCTTCTTGGCCAATGTCCTCCATAAGAAAATAGGATTTTGCTGTCCAAGGCATTGTTGTTGCCAGAGTCATCAGAAATTCTGTCTTCTTCACCTCCTACAGTTCTCTCTGTTCTCTTTCCTCCTTGCTTTTGCAATCCCAGTTATCTCAAGACTTTTGGTTTTTTTTAATCTTATGCGGCCAAAAAATGTTTGAATGTAGCCTCTGTTCTGCAAGACTGCCTTTTGATCTGTTTTCTATTTAAGCTCTCTTGCTATCTTGGTATGAAATCCCTTGCCCCCTCTGGATTTGGCAAGCACTCTGCCAACTTAAGGAAAAGCATGTTCTCTTTTGAGAAATCACGCAAATGCAGGAACTGGACTAGAGCTCTGCAGCTTGGAAAGGGCGGGTCAGAAGGGAGATTCAGCACTCAAATAGAGGAGCTTTGTTGCTACCAAGGGCTGAAGTTGAAAGGACAGAGCTGTGAGCAGTCTGTGGAAGAGTCTGTGTGCAGGGCGTTAGGTGGCAGCTTTTCCAGAGAGTCCCATCGACCCCTACCTGCTGCAAACTTCAGCACAATCTCATCCCGGAAAATGTGCCGGGTTTTGGGATCCATCTCCTGTGGTAACACAGAGGGGTTGGCAGTGCAGCGAGGAGGGTGCTGTGTTTTCTCACTTCCTGTATGAATACTTCTGGCTGTCACTGTCCCAGGGCAGCCACTGCACAAGTGCTTGCCAGTAAAGGTGCAGCTGGTCTGCCAGAGCTGGTGTGTGTCTCCTCCCAGTGCGGGATCCTGGGAACAGCTGGTGGATGTGTTACTCTCCCTCTCCAGTTGTGTTCCCAGCCAACTCTATCCCTTATTCACCTGCCAAACTCTCCAGATTCACTTTGGGAGCAGCAGATTTCCTTCTCTTTCCCAGTCATTCCCTCTCAAGGTAGAGGGAAGGGCTCCTGCTTGACTCAGCATCTCTGATGGATGCTGTTTCTCTTGGTCAGATGTTTCACTTGTCCCTAAAGTCCATTGCTCTCTCCAGACTCTGGCTGTTGCTCAGACATTTAAATCTGATCCTGACTTTAACCTTTATTCTCCTGGGTGAAATGTTTTTAGTGGATTTTGATACTCTGCACAAAGGATGGAAGGAAATCTATCAGCTCTTTTATCTTCTTGGACTCATGTAAGCCTAAGGAGGAGTAGATTAGGGCACTTAAAACATTTAGCAGAGCTGCCATGTGAATCTTATGTCCATATGCTGTGTTGTTCCTGCCTTTAGGTCATCTCCAGCTTGCCTTGAATGGATCTTTGCTGTCCTTACAGGCTGGGACTGCTGTTCCACAGTCCCAGTCTGTAAGGAAGGTAGGTGACAGAGGCAGCAAATTCTCAGAGTAGCTGGCTATGCTGGAAGTGGTTTTCAAACTTCCAGAAGAATTCACAGCAGAGGGATCACTGAACTCATGGCCACTCCTCCAAAACCAGGGAGAGACTTTCCATCCAAGCCTGTGTTTCTCCCATTCAGTTGCTGTTTGGTACCAGCTTTAACCTTGCTGGTTTTGGTCTTTAATCCCTCCCTTGCATAGGTTAAGACCTTCATCCATTCAGGAAAAACTGGCCAACAGATCGGCTCCACTGGCAGCCTGACCGTGGATGGCAATGCTCGCTACGTCAGGCTGGACCTGCACTCCTCCTCCTACTTCCTCTTCTACACAGGTACAGCTCTGCTTGGGAATTCAGTTTGGGAGAGTGATTGTAACTGAGATCAGGATTAGTAAACATCATCTGAGAGCGTGTTTTGCATTCTTACAAGCTGTGTGGAGCTTTCACCTAGTCACAGAGCTGTTCAGGGCCAAAAGAAGGAGGGGCTTCTGCTTAAACTGTCGTTTGTTATGTACTGTAGTGATTTTATTTAACAAATGTCAAGCATGTAAGGATTAGGTAGTCATTTATAGCAAATGATTACTGTGGAACACTTGGATTATGAACAGATAAAATGTTAAAAGCATTCAATAGCAGGCTTGAGTCTCAAAATACCACTACAACTCTATGATGCAAGCCCTAAAAATATAGTTGATCTGACAGATCTGAGTTCAGAGCAAGGGCAGGATAACTTACCTCTCTCATTCTTGCCTTTTTTTTGCACAGAGAACTCTCTCTATGCATATTCCCTGAAAGATCTGTGCAGTGCAGCAATTGGGATGGAAATTAAGCTTCCCAGTCTCCAGCAGGATCCTCAGTGGGAGAAGAACATTGACCGCACCACGCACCGCTTGTCCCTTCTCAGGTGTGAGGTTGTGTCTTGGAGGCTGGTGGAGTGGAGGGTGCTGGTGTTCCTGACAGAATGGCCTGCTGGGGCTTCGTTTTCTCCTGGCTATGTGGCTTTTGGTCTAGGAGCAAATCCAAAGCTCAGGAAGAGAATTGGTGCTAATGGTTTCGTCAGGGATTCACAGGAAAGCAGATTGGGATTTCCTATTTGAATTTACTGTGAAGGGAGAAAACTCCAAAACCATTCATGGTCTAAAAAGCTTAATAATTTCTCTGTCCTTGTTCAGATTTGGAGACTTTCGCTACATGGCAAAAGTTCCTGGGCAGTCACACAAGAACATCTTGGTTGTGAACTCAGAGGTGGCTACGCTGATCAATGCGAGAGATCTCCAGACTTTGTGGACCCTCAACGTGTCCCGTGCTTTGAGGTAGTGTTCTCAGTGTGGGCTAGATGTGTCATTTCCAGGTTCCTAGCAACTGCAGTGTCCTGGCAGATGCAGGGTTTTCTTGCCTGGGTCGTATGGGGATCTTGCTTATTGTGTTGTGTTCCTTCTGCTAGCAAATGCTGGGTGCTGCTTCAGGGTGGAGGAGCTCAAAGCTGTGATTCCTCATTCTGTGCCTACTGTGGTGTGGCTGGGCTCAGAGTTGGGGTGGTACCAGGCCAACCCAATGTTGTGGCAGTCAAGTCTCTTACCACGGCAGTTGTGGGAGGATAGAGGCAGCTGGGAAAGCAAAGTATGCCCGACCATCAGGGTGGGTTCTGATCTGTCCCTGCTCTTTCTCTCCCTCAGTGAGCCGCTGCTCGGTTACTACAAACCTGATGTTCTTGGTATTGTCCTGGAGAGTGAAATTGGACCCAACAGGAAGAAGGTTTGAAATCTCTTCCTTTTAACTTCCCATTTCTCTCTATGCCACAGCTCAAGCAGGCATTGAGTCAAGGACAGTTGGTGGGATGTGTTCCCTCTGGCTGATTTTAGGAAGCTTTAAGCTGCAAAAGGATCTGTTTCAACAGGTTATTGAAGCCAGCTCAGGCGCTTTAATTCTCTTCTCAGCAAGAGACTTCAATGACAGAACTTTGAACCTCTTGAAGTAGCTGCAAAACTTGTGACTTTAAAGCAGCCTACCCCAGGTCTTACAGCTCTGTGGTGCTCTGCTTCAAGTATTTCCTCATCTTCCCATGTGTCAGATACTTGTTCCCATAGACAGTGTGGGGAGAGACAGCTGACCTGACTTCTCTCTCATGGCTTGTTAGATGCCTTTGTCATGAGTTCCTTTTCTTCCGTGCTAGGTTATGATTGTTGAGAGTGGATCTGGAGCAGTCCAGTGGGACCTGAAGCTGAACTTGAGAGCAGGGAGCCCTGGCCCAGCCACACTTTCCACTGCGGATCACCGCTCTGCCTTCCTCATCTGGGGAGACTACCAGGAGCCAGGCAACGAGACAGTGAGTGATGCTGCTGAGGGCTGCTCTTCTCCAGACTTTGGGCCAGAATTGGGTGGAGTTGCCCCCTTCTCACAGTGTTGATATTCCCATCTCTGTGCCACTGACACTGCAGGTTCATGCACTGGGTGTGGGGTCAGTGTCCATAACCATGTCCCTGCATGTGGTGGTGGCACCAGCAGCTTTTGTCATCCTCAGCCTGGTTATGTAGAGAAAAGAAACTCGGTGGCTCTGTGAGCAAAGTCACTGCCCTGCCTTGGCGTGGCACTGGAGGTGAGGTGGGAGACTTCTAGCCTGGTACCTCTGGAGCTGCTGCTGTTTCCCTGGGAGCCTCCCATGGCAGCACTGCATGCAGTGATCTCTGTGGACACGTGAATATGCTCTCTGTGCCCTAGGCAGCCTCTGGCAACCTCAGTGCACAGCTCAGCTGCTTGCAGAGCCCTTGGGGCAGTGACAGGCAGCGCTGGTGACAGGTTGTGTCTCAGAGGCTGCTGGAGCACCAGTGAGCTTCCTCAGCTTTCCTTGCTCACTCTGCCAGCCCTGAGGCAAAAATCTGTCTCCTGCCTGCAGCAGACAGGCCAGCTATTTGCAGGAAGCTTGGGGTGGGAAGTAGAGCAGTAAGCAAAATCCCAGCACTTGTCCTAATGGCATCAGTCAGGATGAGCTGGACTGACACAGACAAGTGTCTGCCTGGGTGTATCCTGTTGAGTGTGAGTAATAGCTGGTGCTGGTGTTGTCTCTGGGATAACGTGTGAGTCGGTGTCCTGCTAGTGTCCTGTTGGTTGCAGAGACACAGAGCTCCCCTCCAGAAGCTGTACCTTTTCCATCCGTCCTACACGCATGTCCTGTTGGAGCTCCGCAACAGCACAGACCAAATAATTGCGTTCACTGGTAAGTCCTGTCCTTCTGGCCCTCCAGCAAGGAGCTACAGGAGGACACTGGTCCCTCCTGGCCCCTGGGGGTGGTGTTGGGTCTGGTGGCCAGTCCAGGTACAGAAGGCTTAGGCTGGATTTCCATATGGTCCGTGTTGCAGCGGCGCTGTTCGAGCGGAGCCGTCACGCATGCTACGTGCTGCTGCGGGGCCCCCAGCCCGGCGAGGGGCCAGGCCCTGTGTCCCTGATGAAGAGGAAGCTGAAGGAAGATGTCTTGGAGAGCAGGCTGATCTGGCTGAGCCACATTGCTGGGGACAGTGAGCAGTACATCCGGGATCGCCTCTACAGGATGCGATTCCAGAGCCGAGCGTGAGCTTGCCGAGGGACAGGGAGAGGCTGCCCCTGCCCTGCAGCTGTGCTCTCAACAAGCCCAGAGCCTGGATTCCAGCGGGAAGCTGTCTTTCTTGATCCGCAAACCAAAGTGTGGCTGGCAGGGAAGTGCCCCCAGTGTCTAGGGACACCCAGGCTGTGGGGACAGCTGCCAGAGTGTCCGTCCTCAGAGCTGATGGCACTTCAGTGCTTGGCCACCACTGAAGTGTCATCAGCTCAGGGAGGAGGGCTTTCCCCTCCATCCCTGTGTGCCCACAAAACTCTGCTGACTCAAGAATGTGTCTGGAGGAAAACACGTGCTTGCTGGGATGCCGGAGTTGATGATTTCTAGGATGTTTGAGAAGTGGAGTTCGCTGTGTGGTGTTAGATTTCCTTTCTGAGTCAGCACTCCTGGCTGGAGAGAGGTGCTTGGCTGCAGGCTGATTTGCAATTACCCTCTCCTGGATTTGGGCCCTGCTTTGGTAGAGGGGTGTGTGTAGTGATCCCAGCCATGGCTGTGGTGTGTCTGGTGTCACTTGGGCCAGCAAAGCACAGGTTAAAGTGTCGTCCTACTTAGTAAATGGCCTTTTCTCCCAAGAACAGCCCCACGTGTCCTACTCTGCAGTCACCAGCCTACCTGTGTCTGTGTCCTGTGCTGCTTCCTTCCCAGCCAGGCTGTGCAGTGTTGGTGACATCGAGAGGGAGCTGGTCTCCCACCTGATGGATGCTTCAATGTTCATCCCTTCCCTCAGTCCGCTTATAGGTGGTGAGAGATCCACCCTGAGCCCAGGCTGGCTAGCCCCTGGTGGTACCACCACCTCCTCTCCTGGTTTAAAGGAGCCAGAGGATCTAGGACTTTTCTTTTTTTTGAGTAGAATTGCACTTTAACCTTTTCTGGGAGCTGGGATTGCCGCTCTGGGAAGCTCTGTTCCCAAGTGGCCGCTGCCAGCTCCGTGCTCATTCAGCCTTGCAGCTGCTGAGGAGCCTTCTCCAAGCACTGTCCCTGCTGCCAGGAGGTGGGCAGGAGCTCCATGCTGCCTCCCTGCCCTTGGAATTGAAGTGCTGCTGGATGAGGATCCTCAGGCACTCCTCTCTCTGCCCAGCCTGGTATCCTGAGGGCATGGACAGGTTGCTGTGTGAAGATGACATGTTTCTCCTGGAGATTCATGTAGCAGCACCATGAGGTGTTTGCTCTGCCCTGGCCTGATGAGTGCCAGTGCAGGCTGTGGAAACAAGGTGCAGAGCCTTGAAAACGGTTTGAACGAGCTGCTCAGTCCTGAAAATAAAAATAGCCCTAAAAATAACCTCTCTTAAGCTCTGTAGTGCTGGAGGGGTTTGGCCAGTGCCTCCCTCCCTTGCTGAGTCTGACACTGGGGGATGCGTAGAAACACTGTATGATGGGAATGTGCAGGATCAGGCATCAGCTCTTCCCTTCAGACACTGCTGAGCCTGAATGTGCCACTGGGCAGCTGCTGCCAGCAGCTCACCCCACAGCCCCAGCCTTCCCAGGCTGACAGCACAGGGAGCTGGGCTGCCTGGACACCTCCTGCTTCCAGCTGGCCAGTGGCTGCCTGAAGGGTGCCCGAGCTCCCTCTGCCCCATATTCCGGGTGGTCAAGGAGCCATCCTGGGGTGTCCCGGCTGTGCGGGAAGCTAGGGATGCTCTCTACAGAGTGCTCCATAACCTTCAAAGCACCCTGGGCTCACAGTGGTGGGGTTCCCCCTCTGCCTTTCTTCCCAGCTGTTTTCTGAGGGAGTCTGGGAGTGCAGGGAGGCTCCCCAGCTGTCCCCCAGCTTGGGTTTCCTCTTTGCTCAGCACCTTAGGCCTGACAGCCCCCCAGGTCCCTGTGCCAGCGTTGCAGCCATAAGAGGCTCTGAAGACTGAACTGAGGCTGCCCTTCAGCCAGCTGGGGCAGAGCACAGGGCAGGGGACCCCCAGGCTTGCACTGTAGTCCAGCCTGACTGTTGGATGTAGGTTGTTTCCTGCTGAGATTCCCCTGGCAGGGAGCAAGGTGCCTGGGCTGTGTTCTCACTGCACTCTCCCTCCTCAGAGCCCTACTAGACTTGACCTTCCCAGAGGCACACTGAATGTTCCTTCGGGAGAACTGAGTTTTCAGCTTTGGGGAGCTTTTCTGGCTTTAAGTTGTCCGGTAATGTTTCTGGACACTTTGGAAATGCAGATTTCCCCGTGGCAGCTCAATTAAATGCATCAGTGCCAAACCAGCACCTTCTTAACAAAACCAGTCTGTTTTCCAGCTTATTTTCCTGTGTAATTGGTTTTTTGCAGTATTTAATGAATGACTTTGTGCCTTGATTCAGTAACTCAGCTGGGTGGCGATGGCTGTATCACTGTGTTATGTGTTAGTGTGGTTTTTAACACTGAGACTGTTTGGTTTGGTTTGGTTCTTTAACTTATTGCAGTTGTGCCGTACAGGACTTGCTCTAACAGGAATGGTTTCAATAAACCCTCTTTTGCATTCTTTGTAAATGGTGCCCTGCTTTGGTGTTGGAGGTTAAACGACTTTGGGGTTTTTTGGCAGCCCTTTGAGTGACCTCCCCAAGGCAGAACCCCCCTCCTTGGGAGGGATCCAGGTGTCCTGGTGATGCTTTGACGGCTGAGGTGCTGCCTGCTGCCCTGCCCTGACCAGGAAAAGGGAGAAGAGAGCATGTGGAGGGAGGCTGGAGTTAGATAACCAGGAGGGGCCAGCCCGTCCCTGCCCCCCCGCCTGGGGCTCTGTGACCTGGATTTACACCCCAGATTCCTGCTGCAGTCCATCAGCACGAAAATCTCATGCCAGGGTTTGGATTTGGATCAAGCCGGAGGGAGACGCGTGGCAGGCGCTGTCTCCTGGAGCGCAGGACCATCTGTCACTGCCCGGTGGCTGCCAGCACCGAGGTCCCAAGCTCCATCCTGTGACCAAGGCTCCAGCAGCTTCCTCTGCCCCAGGGCCCTGTGTCTGCCCCAGTAGCGAGCTGAGAATGCCCCTTGCCCTGTGCCAGGCTCTGTGGCAGGGAAGGATGCCACTATCCCCAGCATCTCAGCGGTGTTTGTTAGCTGGGATACAGGATGGCACCCCTTTGTCCATTGGGGGCTGGAGCTGTCCCCGGCTCCACTGTGTGGGTACGTGTGGAGCAGCCTGGGCTCCAGGGCTGAGCACTGCTGGGCATCAGCCCCCCCTCCTTTATGTAACCACCAGCGATAATCCCCTGCAGCTGGGGCTCAGCTCCCGAGCCGGAATAATCCTGCTGTGCGATCCTCGGCCTCTGCTCAGATTAGCAGTCCATGAACAGGAGAGTGGCTCAGCTGCCAGCCCTGCTCCTGGTGCCCCTGCCGGCCTACAGGGCCGTGGCACTCCAGAGGCCTTTTTGTCCCTCCCAGGGTGTAGGTGGGCACACCAGTAATGCCTGAGTGCCAGCTCAGCCCTGCCAGGCTGGTTCTGCCCCTCGGAGCAAGCAGAGCCGTGGGTGATGGCTGTGCCATGGGCACACTCGTCTGGGGGGGGCTGGTCCCCTCCCGGGGTCAGCACCCCTGCTGGCTGCTGCAGCCCGGAGCACAGCTCACAATCCAGCCTGGAGAAGTGGCCAGCACTTTGTGCACCTCCCACCCTGCCAACGCCTCCCTGGTCCCTCTCCCAAAAACCACGGGAGCCACAGGGTTCCCCCATGGGGGTTTTATTGTCTCGTGCCCGGGTGGGGGTGGGAGGAGTGGGTGACCCCGCACCAGTCCGGCTGGGTGCGGCTTCCCCGAGGGAGAAGAGGCTGTGGGGATGTGAGCGGGGACTGCGGCGTGGTCAGCCTGGCTCCGGGGGGTCTCGGGGGGTATATGGCTTCTCTCCTTCAGTGCTACTGCCGGCAGGGTCCTGCGGCGGGGCTGGGTGTGCTGGGTCAGGGGGCTCCCCTATTGACGGGGCCTGCGGCTCTCAGCTCTCCTCCTCGGGAACGGGGGCAGTGGAAGGGCTCCTGCTCCTCTCCTCGGCATCGCCCGCGGGCGGGAGCAGGGCCGGGCTGGGGCTGGAATGCCGCTGCTTGCGCATGAAGGGGAAGACCCTGCGGGCAGAACGGGGTTAGAACCGGCAGGCACCACCCAGCGCCCCAGGGGACGGCCCCTGCCCTCACCGCTTCTTGGTCTCCGGAGGAATGATGGCCTCGGCCAGGAGGTTCTTGTAGAGATCCGACTTGAGGAACCGTGGGTAGGAGTCCTGGGCGAGCAGAGACGTCAGGATCCTGCCCAGCCCTGCACTGCCCGGCCCCGCCCTCACCCACCTTCTTCATCAGCATGTAGATGTGCATCTGGGCATCGTCCATCACGTAGCGATGGGGCGTCTTGATGCCCTCCAGCGTCCTCTCCATCGTCTTGCTGTCGATGTTCACCCAGCGCATGGCCCCGGGAGCCAGGAACTGCCTGGGGAGTCATAGAGGTCGGTGAGCCTGGCCTCGCCCTGGGACATAGCACCGTGATGGCCTAGCCACTCCCAAACCTTTCCTCCCGCACCCTCATCCCTCTGGCACTCACTGGTAGATGGAGTCCACGATCTCGGCGATGCGAGACTGCTCCCCGTAGCGCAGCTCCTCACATGCCTCCCAGAAGCTCAGATTCTCAGCTGGGGAGGGCGACAAGGTGCTGGGAATGGGGGCATGGCACTGGGCACCCCCCATGGGCAACCCCCAAAGGCCATCCTGACTGGGCATGTGGCCCCGTGGGACAGAGCCAGCTGGGGCAGTGGAAGCAGGGAAATTGGGGCAGATTATTTGGGAGGTACTGGGATGTGGTGGTGGGTTGGAATGCCAGGACATGGTAATGGGTTGGTTTGGTGGTGTTGAGATAGGACAGTGGATTAGGCACTACTGGGACATGGTGGGTCAGGGGTGCCAAGATGTAGCATTGTTTTGGGGCTGGGGCCACTCACCGCTGAACTCCTTCTTGAGGAATTCGAGGAGCTGTGCCCGGCCCAGGGGGTCAGTGATGAGCTCACTGAAGTTGAAGCCCCAGCGCTCCACACGCAGTTTTGTGGGGGTTGTCACCCTGTGGGTGACAGTGCAATTGGGGCTGGCAGCCCATGGCAGCCTGAATGACCCCGCAGACCCCACAGCCCTGTCCTGAGGGTTGGGGAACTGGGCGCCTGAGGCTGAGGCACTTACGTGGGGGCATTCATGGCCCAGTACGTAGTGTCATCCGTGATCCAGGGGTTGCTGGGCAGGCAGCCGGACATGATGGGGTCGTGGGGCATGTACTGCTCGTTGAACTTGATGTACCTGCCAGGAGTGGCAGCTGGAGGTGACCAGGGCCACCAGCCCCAGCCATGATGGGGACATGACGGGGAAGCGGTGGGGATGTGCCCGAGCTGTACAGAGCCTCAGCTCCACTCCCTGCTGAGGGCTGTGGTATTGTGGTGCCAGCCACCAGCTGCTGGGATGTGGGTGCCCCTGTCACCTCGACAGGGACCCAGCCCACAGCTGGGGCAGCTGCTGCCACTCACCCCTCAAGGCAGATGGAGGACTTCACCCTGGTCCTGGCCATGGCCTTCCTGCAGTACTCGATCTGAGGCCAGGCGCAGGGGAGATATTGGGGTGCCTGGCAGCTCGTGCCCCCCAGGAGCTGCCCCCACCCCTCACCCCACTCACCTCTCGCTTGTAGTAATCCATGTTCTTGGTCTGCAAGAGATGCACAGGGCTGGGTGAGGGCACGGTGGGGCCAAGACATTGTCCTGCCACCACAACCCTGGACAATCCAGGCACCCAGTCCCCCATCCCGGGACTCTGTAGTCCATACCTGTGGCCTCCAGCCTCATTCCCCCAGCCCTCCTGGCTCAGCCAACACAGCCCATGGAAAGAACCCTGGCTTTCCCCCTCCACACCCCAGTATGACACCAGCCCTAGGTTAGTGACACTTACGTGGGCAGAAGACATGGCACGCGGCGCAGAGAAGAGAAAGTGGGTGGTTAGTGAGGACAGCCTGGGGGTGCTGGGGCAGCATTAGTGGGGTCACAACACAAGGAAGGGCCTGGAGGCTGCTGCAGGCACCCCGGGATGCCAGGGCTCCTTGCAGCACAGCTGTCCTGCAGGGATTAGAGGTGCTGGCACAGACAGGTGGCGGGTGTAAGGACAAACACACGGACTCTCCATGCTCGGGGTGGGGGACACACGGATGTTAGCAGAACTGGGGCTCACCCCTCACCCCAAAATGTGGGCACAGCCTGGGATGAGATGGATGGGCACCCACCGGGGCAGCTTTACACCCCGGCACAGGCACTGGGGGTGGCCTGTACCTGCTGGTAGCCCCAGGGGTGCCTGGACACCCCCACTCACCAGCTGGACACGGGTGGTGTGGCGGTTCCTGCGCTCAGGACCCTGCTCCAGCACGTTGGGGGCTCCTGGCTGCAACGAGAGCAACATGCTGGGGCCTGAGGGGACCCCCCGTTGCGGTCCCCAGCCCTGCTGCTCAGGCCGGGGCCGTGCGTGGTGCCAGGGCTGCACCTTGGGCCCGACCCCCCAGCCCCGCGCTCACCGGGGGCCGGTTGACGAGCCAGTACGCCTGCTCCTGGCAGTCGATGACGATGCGGTCGCCCTTGCGCCGCTGCTTGGCTGCCCTGCCCGTGCAGAGGCAGCGGGGAGGTGCTGGCACCCTGCCTGCCCGGCACCCGGGGTGCTCCATCCCGGCCGCTCCCCGGGCCGCAGCGGTGCCGGCCGTGCCCGCACTCACCGGAGCTGCTCCCGTGCCTGCATCACCACGAAGTCCCACGTGTGATTGATCCGCTTGTGCAGGAGGTTGTAATTCTCCTGGGAAGCGACAGGACAGGTAGGCACGGTGTGGCACCTGTCCCCTTGCCTGGCTCCGGATCCTGCTCCGCTCCAGCACAGGGGCCCCCCTCCACGGGTGCGCACCGGCTCCTGAGTGAGCCGAGACTCCCCCAGTTCATCACAGCTGTTAGGAGGGCACCGCTCACCTTCTCATGTTCGATCAGATCACCCTGCTTGCGGATGTTCTTCTTGGCCAGGTAAATGGCTGCAAGAGAAACGGCTGCATCTCATGGGGCTGGGAAGAGGTCGCAGCCCGTGTTGGTGCCAGCGGCACGGCGGCACCTACCGTAGTCCAGCTCCGTGGCCGGCCACTTGGTGCTGGTCCAGAAATACGGGGTCTGTGGGGAGGAAGAGGCTGAGGCACCTGCCATGGGGTGCTGGGGGAGCCCCGGCGCTGGAGCTGTGCCGTGCCCCGGTGCGGCCGTACCTGGAAGCGATAGGGCGACTCATCTGCTCGCAGCACCAGGCTGCGAGGGTCCTTGAGGGGGTAGATGTAGCCGTGCTTCACGATGAGGTTGCCGAGGTGCAGCGACTCTGCGGGGTGGCATTGGGGGCTGTGTGGAGGCTCGGCAGCCCCACTTACCCCCACGGTGCCGGCTGCCTGTGGCAGGGCACTCACCCTCCTCGGAGATGCCGTACTTCTGGATGAGCCACTCCACGATGTCGTTCCCTGGGGACAGAGACTGCGTTAGTGGGGTGCAGTGGGGTCCCCCAGACTGGACACGGGGGATTCCCTGCTGGGGCACCCGGCACAGCATGGCAGTGCCAGGGGTCACGGAGGGTGACGGGGGCCCTGCCAAGGACGTGCGAGCGCCCGCCCCGCGCAGCCGATGCATAATTGATCTCAGCTGCAGCGCTGAGCACCCGGCATGCGGCGAGAGGAGAGGAGCGGCGCGGGGAGCCGGCGGTGGGAGCTGCTGCAGGGCGGGGGACACCCGGGGAGCCCCCACACGCCTTCCCCGCCCCATCGCGGGGACCCACCTGTCATGGCATGGGGGATGACGGTGATGAGCAAGCGCTGGTTCCTCATCTTGATACCCATGTCGGGGTCCTGCATGCTGACGATCATCCGCTCCATCTGCCGGGCAAGGAACCGCTGTGCTCAGCCCCGCGACGGCTGGGTCAGGACACAGCCTGCCTCCCGTCACTGTGACCCCGGACACCCTGTGACCTGGACACAGCCTGGCTCCCCACAACCCGACAGGGGCACCCAGTGCACAGCCTAGGGATAGCCTGGAACCCCGCAGTGCCCCAGGGCACCCTGTGCCCAGCTCAGGGACAGCCTGGCACACCACAGCCTGACCGGGGCACCCGGGCGAGCGTGTGATGCTGGAGCTGCACACACTCGTCCTCCGGGTACCCCTGGCCCGGGGAACCCCGGTTTTAGGGAGTGAGCTCTGCCGAGGCTGTGGCAGCACTCCAGCCCGGAGTGTGGGAGCAGAGCAGAGAGCTGCGGGGCACTGCCCGTGGGTATTCCCTCGTGGGGCGGTTCCCGGTGTCCCGTGGCGGCACCGAGGCCGGGGCCGGGGTGGTGCCCGCTGTCCCGCGTACACTGGGTGGTGCTGGTCCCCAGTCCTCGGCGATCCCACACCCGCGCCGCCGGCGGCCCCCGATGCCCGCGTAACCCAGTGCAGTGTCAGTGCCTGGTCCCCACGGTCCCAGCGCCCCGTCCCCTGTCCACACCGTGCCGGTGCCCGGTGCCCTCGGTACCCGCTCCCCACCATGCCGGTGCCCGATCTCCGCAGTCCCAACTCCGGGTGCCCGCGGTGTCCGCTCCCCACGGTGGCGGTGTCCGGTTCCCGCCGTGCCAGTGCCCGGCCCCGGTGCGGTGCCCGCTCCCAGCGGGGCGGCTGCCGGTGCCGGTGTCGGTGTCGCTCACCTTGCGCAGACAGGGCATCTGGAGGCGGGGGTGCCGGCCACGGGGGCCGCCGATGGTCA
>VYZT01014685.1:50701-129271 GCA_013400735.1 Pomatostomus ruficeps | reverse complement strand
GGCCGGGGGGCAGCGGTCGTGGGCGGCGGGGGACATTGGCCCGGGGAGGGAGGGCGAGCATCACTCCGAGTCCCCAACAGGTGAGCATCCCCCGGGCACCCGGTGCATCCATGAGCGAGCATCACCCCGGGCCCGGGGGGACAGGAGCGTCCCACGGGGGACATCCCCGCTGTCCCCCTGCCACTTCGCAGCCTGTGGCACCCGGCGCATGCCACCCTGCCCTGCCACCCGTGGGCAGCCAGTGAGTCCCCAGGTGGGTGTATCCCCGGGCTGAGAGTGCCCGCACGCTGCCGTGACAGCCGAGGGGAGGGCCTTGATGGGGGGCCCAGAGGGGCAACAGGGCCACTGCCATGTCCCTATCACCGCCGCTGCCCTGGGGACACACATCTTGGCCCTGTGGCGCCGGGGCTGAGCGCAGGCAGTGGCCTCTGCCCCATGCTGCATCCCCAGCATATCCCCAGGGATGGAGTTCCAGGGGCTTTGGGGAGCTCAGTGCTTGCAGTCACAAGAGTGGGGGGTGATGCAGTGGGCAGGGAGAGTCAGAGGCTGTGGGGACATCACCCCCCTTGTCCCCACACCCAGCAGCCTGGCAGCACCGGAGCCATTGGAGCCACCATCCCAGAGATGCCTTTTTGTCCTGCAGCTGCTGGTGGTTTGGGTTTGGGGTGGGAGATGGGGCTGGAGGCTGCCCAGTGGGGTTGGAGGAGGCCGCAGGGCAGTGACAAGGACTTCTCTGGGTGACACTAAGGGGCCCTGCAGGCTGGAGGGGTCTGCAAGCATTCCCCAGACCAAGCACACCGTGTAGGGACCAGCTCACCCTGCTCCATGACCGTGCGGAAATGCAGCCGGCGGGAGCACCTCTGGTCTCAGCCATGCCACCAGGCCCCGGGGACACCAAGCCTGGCAGCCTTCCCACGGCTCCGAGCAGGGGAGCAACGCGGTCTCCCCTCAGGGATTTCCCATGCTACAGCCCAGCCACCCCCTGCCCACCGGTGCCTTCGTGTCGGGGGGGTGTCCCCTGGGGTGTCCCCAGGGCTGCCACTGCCTGTCCCCCGCAGACATCATGGCTGACAAGGAGGGGGTGACGCTATCGCTGGAGGAGGAGGAGGAGGATGCCGACGTGGCCCTGGCGTACAAGACGCCGGCGAAGAAGAGCCTGCAGGAGATCCAGGAACTGGACCCAGGGGATGAGAGCCTGCGGAAGTATAAGCAGGCACTGCTGGGTGCCATCCCCGCTGCCGTGGGTACGGCTGGGGCTGCAGTCGGGTTTGGGCACCGCGGCACCCCCAGCCGGGGGGGACAGCCTCAGCGGGCGCAGGGAGCTGGGGCGTGCTCGAGCAGGGAGCATCCCGTGGGACATCCCCGGCAGGGAGGGCGCATCCCAGCTGGAATCGCCCGTGGGTGCTGCCTGTGCCCCCCACCTGCGCAGAGACCCCGGCATTCCCTGCCGACAGAGTACCGGTGCCCGGGGACCCCAGTTGCCTTGGTTACGGGATCACCGCCGCAGTTTCCATAGGAACGGCTACAGGGAACCGGGAAATTCATGGGGATGACGGAGAGGAGCGAGTGGCGGGGGCGGGGGGAGGGAGGGACAGCGGGGTAGCACGGCTGCCGGTGCCCAGAGGGTGCCCCCCGCTCCCCATGGCCCCCACAGCAGCCCCCCAGGCTGATGCTGGTCTGCACTGGGAGTCCCTGGGCTGTTCCACGGGCCCAGCACTCCAATATCCATCCATGAATGCATTGGGGAGGATGCAGACTGGGAGGGGTGTGTGTGTGCAAACCAGTGGGGTGCATGAGGGGTGCACCCTGTGAAAGCTGGGGGGCCGTGGAGGTTGGGCTGGTGGGGTGAATTAGACCAGTGTCACCTCAAGGGGTGCCTTGGCTGCACGTGCTGCATCCTCCTCCTCTGCTTCCCCTTGTCCTGTTCCTGAGCCAGGGAATGGCACATCCTGAGGATTACCCGTGTCTGGGTCCTTTAAACGAGATCTTACCCCCAAACGGCACAGATGCCAGTGATGGGGTGACCTGAGATGCCCCTGCTGTTCTGTGCCCTGCCTGGCACTCCCTTGCTTTAGCACCCCCACCACGGATACCACGACCCTTCCTGCCATTACACGGCCATGGGCAGACTCTTGACTCACTGGGATGGAGGTGATGGTGCCCTGGGCATGGTGGATAAGGTCTGGGCCCTGCTGCTTGTTCCTAGATGCCAGCGTGCCCAACGTGCAGGTGACAAGGCTGACACTGATGTGCGAGCAGGCGCCGGGGCCCATCACCATGGACCTGACAGGTGAGCCGTGGGGACACCCGGGGGAGAAGGAGGAGGGGAAGAAGGAAGGGGCACCGGGCTAATGGACCATCTGCCTGCACAGGAGACCTGGAGGAGCTGAGAGGCCGGGCCTTTGTGCTGAAGGAAGGGGTGGACTATAGAGTGAAGGTGTCCTTCAAGGTGAGGCGAGTGTGTGGTGTCCTGTGCCCACTGGCTGGGCATGGCCCTGCTGCCCTCACACCACGGGATCCCTGCCCTAAGGGGTCCTTGTTACCCTGGGTCCCTGCCCTCCCATCCTGGATACCCTGCCCCAAATGGTCCCTGATCCCTATGGCTCCCTTTTCCCAAAAGTCCCTGCCCCACGGGGTC
This sequence comes from Pomatostomus ruficeps, assembly GCA_013400735.1. Classification (NCBI taxonomy): domain Eukaryota; kingdom Metazoa; phylum Chordata; class Aves; order Passeriformes; family Timaliidae; genus Pomatostomus; species Pomatostomus ruficeps. The sequence continues at coordinate 126,633 of VYZT01014685.1, read as the reverse complement.
CCTCTTGCCATTCACGGGTCCCTGTCTGCCCCAGGGTCCCTGCCTTGTGACATCTGCTTCCCACCCTTTACCCCGGGGGTCTGTGCCCCTCTGGGGGTCTCTGCCCACCCTGAGTTCCCCAACCTTCTCTGTCCCTGCCACCCTGAGGGTCCTTGCTATCCCCAACATGACTGCCACCCCAGGGTGCCTGCCCCCCTTGACGGTTCCTGCCATCCCAGAAACCTTGCTTCTCCCAGAGATCCCAGCAGTGCTGCCTATCCTAGGGTTTCCTGACCCTCCTGAGGGGGGATCCCTGCCATGTTTGAGTCCCTGCCCCTCTTGGAGCCACCCTGGAGTCCCTGCCACATTTGGTGATGCTGAATTCTGACAAGGGGCTGGATGCTGGAAGAGGTGGATGTCGGGATGGGTACCCAAGGCCAGGGGTCCCCGTGCCATGGGGCAGTCCCCACGTCCCCCCTGCCTTCTGCCCGCAGGTGAACAGGGAGATCGTCTGCGGGCTGCGGTGCCTGCACCTCACCTACCGCCGGGGCCGGCCCGGTGAGTGGGGCTGGGGACTGGGGAGCCGGGGCTGGGGGGCCCCCACGCTACCCTGACCCCACTCACGCGTTCCTCCTGTCCCTTCCTCGCCCAGTGGATCGCGACGTGTTCATGGTGGGCAGCTACGCGCCGAGGGCCGAGGAGTACGAGGTGGTGACGCCGGCGGAGGAGGCGCCGCGGGGATGGCTGGCACGGGGCTCCTACCGCGTCCGCTCGCTCGTCACCGACGATGACAAGACGGAGCACCTCTCCTGGGAGTGGGGCCTCTGCATAAAGAAGGCCTGGGAGGACTGACCCCACCCCCGCCCCCGGCTCCCCCCGCCAGCTCGGGAATGCGGTGCCGCCATCCCGGGGGACCCCTCGCCGGCACCGCCGCGCTTGCCCCAGTCGCGTGAAGGGTTGAGGGGGGTCCCTTAGCGAGTGAGAGCCCGTGGTCGTGGTCTTCGCAACCAAAGTTATTTTTAATTGCTCTTTTTTTTTAAATATCGACGCCCGCCTGGTCCTCACGACGTCCCCATCGCTGGGGCCGGGGCTGTGACCTTGCCGTGGTGGTGCCCGGTACCCGCCCGGTCGCAGGCTGTGCTCTTCCATCGCCATTAAACCCTACAGACTGGTCTCTTACTGGTGTGTCTGTGCCCCCATCGCCTATGCCTGTCTCCCTGCTCCCCGTCCCCCCGCGGCCCTGTCCCCATCCCGCTGGCGGGGCCAGGTTTCCCTGAGGCGACGAGCGGCTGGAAAACAGCCACCTGGTCCCGCTGCCTTATCGGCGGGGCCGGGCAGCCAGTAGCGGAGGGCCACGAGCCCCAGGGGACGGGCACCACCCGCTCCCAGGTCCCTTATCTTCGTCCTCCTCTCTGGACAAAATCTTCGGCGCCGGCACCATGCGCGGCTGCGGGTCCCGGCTGGTTTGGCTGCTGGTGCTGTCGCTGGCCTGGCTGGGCCCGGCGTTGGGGGGCGAAGATAAAGATGAAGAGGTGGTAGAAGAGGAGGAAAAAGAGAAGAATGAGGATGAAGTGCTCTCAGATGAGATCGAGGAGGAGGACAATGTCCTGGTGCTCCATGAGCACAACTTTGCCCATGCCCTGAGAGAGCATCAGCTGCTGCTGGTGGAGTTCTGTGAGTGCCCCCACTGCGGGCAAGGGTCTGGGCGGGGGAAGTGTGGGGTAGGGAGGACTGGCAGAGGGGACCAGCCGTGGCTGAGTGTGGGCAGAATTGGACACATGGACACAGGTACAGGATGGAGGGTAACTGGGGTGAGCTAGGGCAAGGCTGTGGTTCAGAGGGGCAAGAGCACAGGCCATGTGACAGGGCCCGGGGTGGGGACAGACACACGGAGCAGGGACATTGGCAGAGCCATGGAATGAGGGGTGTGTAGCATGGGCCTGGGACACAGGACAAGGGGGTGTGGGACAGGGGCACAGTCTGGGGCCTGATGGACTCACACAGCCATTGAGCTGTCCCCAGGGTGGGGACAAACCTGTCCCCATTGTCAATGCTGTCCCCTACCCACAGACGCGCCATGGTGTGGGCACTGCCAGCAGCTGGCTCCCGCCTTTGCCCAGGCAGCCACCGAGCTGAGGAACGAGTCCAGCCCGGCCCGGCTGGGCAAGGTGGATGCCACAGCACAGAAAGCCCTGGCCACTGAGTTTGGCATCACCTCCTACCCCACGCTCAAGCTCTTCCGTGATGGCAACCGCACTCATCCTCTGGCATACACTGGTAGGGCTGCGGCACCACGCGGTGTCCGTGGCACCCAGCGAGGGGGATGCTGCCATGGGGCTGGGGCAGGTGGCAGGGGCTGATGGTGAGGGGGTGGCGTTGTCCTTGTGGGGGTCACAGGGTGGTGATGGTGAGGGGGTGGCAATGTCCTGGTGGTGACAGTGGACAGGTGACAGCGTGGGGATGATGTACGAGGTGGTGATGTCGGGCAGTGCCATGGTGGTGATGGTGGCAGGTGGCTGAGGTTGGTGGCACAGGAAGGGGTGGCATCCTGGTGAGAGGTGTTTGGTGACATTGGGGGCCCCGCTCCGTATGCCAGGCCGCATGGACAGCCAGGGCATCGTGCGCTGGATGCAGCGCCGGGCCGGCCCCAGCGCCACGCTGCTGCAGGACACCGACACCATCGCCGCCTTTGTCAACTCCCAGGACTTGGTGGTCGTTGGCTTCTTCAAGGTGGGCTGGGGTGGGTCAGGGCTGGACCATGGCTGTGGCTGTGGCTGTGGCACTGATGGGGGGCTGTGCAGGACCTGAGGGGAGAGGCAGCCCAGGCGTTCTTCGAGCTGGCTGCTGAGATGGTGGACCTGATGTTTGGCGTGGCAGAGGCAGCGGAGCTCTTCCAGGCATACGGGCTGTCAGCTGACACCGTCTGCCTGTTCAAGAAGGTGAGGGGGTGGCAAGGGAGTGGTGGGGCCATCCTGTCCTCCCCTCAGCCCTCACAGGCCCCTGCCCTGGTAGTTTGATGAGAGACAGACAAACTTCCCAGTGGACCCGGCACGGGGACTGGACATGGCCGAGCTCAGCCAGCTGCTCCGCATCCACAGTCTGCAGTTGGTGATGGAGTTCACCAACGAGGTACAGCCCATCCCCAGCCCTGTCACTGTCCTGTGAGGGCCATCAGCCCTCATCCTCCTCCTCCTCCCCAGACATCCAACCAGATCTTCGGTGCCAAGATACCCCATCACATGCTGCTCTTCCTGAACAAGTCCTCATCGGAGCAGCTGTCGCTGCGGGACAGCTTCAGGGCAGCCGCCAGTGGCTTCCGGGGCAAGGTGAGGTGGCTCCATGGCAGGGACATGGAGGGTGGCTGTGGGACTCCCCAGCCTCAGTGTCCCCCGTTCCCTGCCCAGGTGCTCTTCGTAGTGGTGGATGTGACCGGGCATGGTGCCGATGTCCTGCCCTTCTTTGGCATGACCGCTGCTGATGCCCCCACCCTGCGCCTCGTCAAGATGGAGAACAACCGCAAGTACCAGATGGAGCAGGACAACTTCTCGGATTTAGCCATTCGCACCTTCATCCAGGCGGTGCTGGAAGGCAAGGTGAAGGTGAGGGATGCAGTGTGGTGCCAGCCAGCACCGATGGATTCTGCCCCGTGGCGAGGGATGGGCTGTTGGCTCAGAAGCCTAATGATGACAGTTGTGTGGTGAACACCTGGGACTTGTTTGCTGATGCTTCTGCTGCCAGGCTTGAGGATTTGGGGATTTGTTATGGGCAAGGGGGTAGGAGACTGCTGCCATAGAGACACACAGAGCTGGGACGGCAGCAGAGGGGAAGATGTGGTCCAGAAGGCAGCACAGGGACATACCCTGCCCCAGCCTGCACTGTGCCCCATGGGCCTCTGGCACTGCTCAGCCCAGGCTGTGGCTGTCCTGGCTGTCCCCACAGCCTCATCTGCTGAGTGCAGAGCCCCCCGAGGACTGGGACACGCGACCTGTTAAAGTCCTGGTGGGGAAGACCTTCGAGAAGGTGGCGTTCGACGAGACCAAGAACGTCTTTGTCAAGTTCTGTAAGTGCTGGGGCCACCCACAGCTCTCCCTGAGCTCTGCCATAGGGCTCAGCCTCTCCAGGATAGCCCCAGCCCTTCACAGCCCCCTTGGCAATGCCACTGCCCTGCAGATGCGCCGTGGTGCCCCCACTGCCAGGCCATGGCAGCCGCCTGGGAGGAGCTGGCCGAGCGCTACAAGGACCGTGAGGACATCATCATCGCCGAGATGGACTCCACAGCCAATGAGCTGGAGAACATCACCATCCATGGCTTCCCTACCCTGCACTACTTCCCCGCAGGGCCGGGCAGGAGGGTAGGTGTGGGCACTTGTGGGGTCACCAGCACCTGAGGGATGGTGGCACCCTCAGCGCCCTCCCTTCCCATGGCTCCAGATGGTTGAGTACAAGAGCACCCGGGATGTGGAGACCTTCTCCAAGTTCCTGGAAAACGGGGGGACACTGCCTGAGGAGCCTCCGGTGAGTGAGGTCACGGAACAGCCCCCCTGCCCAGGGCAGTCCCCAGCCCCTGCTGGGTGAGGGAATGGATCCTGCAGGATGGGGATGGGGACAGGGTCAGGCAGGGAGTGTGTGTCCATCCATCCTCACTGCTGCCTTCTCCAGGTGACCAAGACCCCTGGGAACAGCACAGACAAGGACGATCCGAGTGTGCCGGGGCCAGCTGAATCCCGGGATGAGCTGTGAGCCCTGTCCCACTCAGGCATGTGCTATAAACCACCTGGAAACAATGTGGGCTCTGGTCTGTGTCTGTGGTTCCATGTGCTGGGAGCACCCACCTGTCTCGGGGACACAGCAGGGCTGACAATGGGCAGAGCCTCTCTGTCCCCCTGGGGGAGCTGTGTAAGGCTCATCCTAGCAACCCCACAATGGCACGGGGTGGCCAAGGAGCCCAGTGCTCTCCATGCTGGCCCTCTGCTGGACTTGTGGGGTTCAGGTGATGGGGGATCAGCTGGGGTCTCTCCCTCGTGATACACCAGACCCAGGAAATTCCCAGCAGCTGCTGTCACAGCCAAGGCAGGCAACATGGGGGGTTCTACAGGCACCTAGGCCTGGCTTGTAGCCTCTGGCAACTCCAGCACTGTCCCCTCTCCACTGAGCCGTTTCTTCAGGGGCAACATGTTGGTCCCATGGGGCCAGGACCTGCTCAGCCACCCCTCCAGAGAGCCCAGAGGAGCCCCAGCCCTGCACTGTGCCCAGACCCTTCGCCAGACCTGTGCCATCCTCTGTCCGTCCCAGAGGCTGCTGAGGGCCTGGGTCTGCTCCACGGGGAAGGAAAAAAGCAGCAGGCAGTGGGATGTGGGGTTTTATTTCATTTTATCCAAGTACCTTTGAAAAGATCATTGTACAAGTCAGCACATGAGAATGCAGAGGAAATGTCGCCGGGGCTGCATGGCCACTGTACATATTTACAGGGACCCCCTGAGAAAAAAGGGGGAGACAGAAATCCCGGGCACACCAACAACCTCACCAGACACACCACCATCAGAACTTCAGAAAACAGGGAGTAAAACCCCTCATAACACAGTTCCCGGGCTGAAACATTTGCAGATTTTGCTGGACTTCACACAGTGTATTAGGCAAGCCCAGAAGGGTGTTTTAAAGGCACTCGGTGACATGTACAATAGGCGGAGTTGATCCCAGCGCGGTGCCACGGGGTCCCGGCCGCTCCACCACTGCTGGGGCTGGATCCCCTGGGCTTTGGGGCCACCCGTTTCTGTGGGTGGGCAAGGGCTCTCTAAAGGAGCTGGCACAGAGCTGTGGCTGTGCCGGAGCAGCAGGATCTGGGCTGGGTGAGGGCAGGATGGGGGGAGCACCAGCATGGCCCCGGCTTCCTTGCAGCAGAGTAAGCCCAGGAGGCTTCCCAGGGCTGCCTGCTGGCCCTACATGAGCCACAAACTGGCATCAACGACCCCCCTTGTGCAGTGCCCTCCTGCTGTCTCCCCTGAGACACAGCAGCTGACAAAAGATGCAGGACTCATAAGAAGACATGTTTTGTCTTCAGCTTTAATGTCTCATCAGCTCCCTCCCCATTATGGCTCTCCTAAAGAGTGCCCTGCCTGAAGCTGGAGCCTGGCCCAGGGGTCTGGGCACGTCTGCACCAGGCACACAGGTGCCAGCCCTCTGCAGAACCGCAGCACCCTCCTGGAAAGCAATCCCTTCTTCAGAGACACACAGGAATGGGCAGGCTATGGGGTTCTGGCATCCAGCCTGCCACCCTGGCTCCGGGCTGGCCCTTGCTCTGCGGGAAGCCCCCAGTCCTGACAGGCGCTGACCCTCCTGTCCTTTGGGGATTTACTCGGTTGCAAGGAAGCTCAGGAGGAGAAAAAAAGACCCATCCTACCATGTCCAGCAGCTGAGCCTGCCAAGGAGGCCACAGATGACTCCTTCCAAATGGCACAATGATCTTCACAGCCCCTGTGGAGTGGGGCTGCCCCTTCCACGCTGGTGAGGTGAGGGTGGCTCTGCCCCATGGTGCTCCAGAGCCATCCACGCCGGGAAAATGGGGCAGGGTGCCGGGAAAGCGCAGAGCAGCCGGAGTCTGATGGATGGCTGTACACTTTGGGTGAGTTCTGCAGTACCTGTATGTTTTACATTTACATAAGAGCACTGTGACACTGGAAATATTTTCCTTTTATTACAATATATCAAAAATATGCAGCTTTAGTAAACAAGGTCATATTACACTTTCTAATGCACTGTACAATGCTACATTACACTTATATTCGGTATGGAGAGGGAGCCCAGGCTCCCACTGGCAGGTTTGTGGGGTGAAAGGGCATCCATGGGCATCCTGGAGCTTGCCCAAATCCGTGCTGGAAAGCGGAGGTGCCGCCCTCTGGCCTGGGCTCGCCTGGTGCCCGTGGCGGCAGCACCGCCAGCGTCCACTCCAGGCCTTCTCCTCCGGTCCCAGAGTCCTTCACAGTCCTGTCCGCACTGCCCTGGAGTCTAATCAATCTTCTCCACCTTCCCAATGATCTTCTCTTCAAAGATGGGCAGGATGGTGTCATCCTCCCGCACCTCCTCGAAGACCACACCACAGTCGAACTCGTCGCTCACTTTCTTAAAGTAATACCTGAAAAAACCAGAAACGTGGAGAGGGAAAAAAATCAGGTGAATGGTGATAGGGCACCATGATCCCCAAACCTGTGTACAGCCCTTCCACAGCTCTGAGATCGTGGAGCACAGGAAGCTGCTCCCCCAGACACGGAGGGAACTGAGGCCACACTCCTGCCCCTGCCCTCAACAGTGAACAAAAAAAGTGGTCAGGATCCATGTTAGCATGGCCAGCAGCTCCAGCCCTGAACCCAAGCCCATTCACAGCTCTCCCAAAAGCAGAGGCTGAGGCAGCTCCTACTTGGAAGTGGGAACTTGGAGAGCTTCACACCCCATGTCTGGCTGCTTTGGAACTCTGGCAGGACCCAACCTCCCTGTCCTCACCAAAGGGAACTTCGAGAGGGGCCAAACCAGCTCCGAATTTTGAGGGTCCCCACAGCACCACTGAGCACTGACTGATGCTGCTCCACACTTGCCCAGGAACACACAGGGCAGCTCAGCAGCTCCTGTTGGAGGTGCAAACCATGATGCAGGACATTTCTGCTACAAAACCCGACCTCCCTCACCCCTGCTGACCTGCCTCTTCACCAGCCCTGCCACATCCCCACCACGGCATGCCCTGAGGAAGCCCTCCGGACCTACCTCCACCAACCCTCCCCTTTGTGGGGGCAACGCTGCTGTGTCCTGGCAGTGGCATCTGCCAGGGGTCACCAGCAGCTGATGGCAGCTTCCCCCAGGCAGGGAGCAGCCCTTACCTGTAGTTGCCTTTCTTGGTCAGCAGCTCCTTGAACTGTCCCAGCGTCACCACACGCCCCTTGACCAGGGTGCGGTAGGGGATGGGCTCCCCACAGAAGTAATAAGCGACCACGATGTTCTCGCAGGGCTGGGACGCGCCGCTGCCCGGCCTCTTCTGGGGCTTCAACCTGCTGTGCAGAGACACAAGGGACCTGCTCAGTGCCAGCCCAGGGGGCTCAGAACCACCCTGCTGGGCACCTGGCAGGGCTGCCAGGTGAGAGGAGTGGGTCAGGGCCCCCAGATGGGCTGGGGAAATGTGGTGCAGGCCCAGAACATCGCCTGCTCCCACCACCACCTCTCCCAGCACAGACACACACTGAGCCTGGTCAAGGAGCACCTGGAAAGGCCGGACGAGGCCAGGACACAGCTACAAGGAGGGTGCAGGTTCTTACTCAGTCTCTTTGTGCTGTCTCCAGGCTTTGAAAGGGCATGGCCCTCCTCACAGCATGGTTTGGGGAGTCACTGGCAGAGCACCCCAGGCCAAGGCAGCAGACCCAGGTCACCACCATCACCATCACCATGTCACCATGTCCTCGTACACGCCAGCACACAGGCTGGAGCACCATCCCATAGGGCATGATCATGCAGACACTGCTCAGACTGCTTGGGATTATTGCCGCCATGGCCAGAACAGCCCAGCACAGCTTTTCACTGGCCCACATGTTCAGGCAGGATGTTCCTGCATCCCACAGCTTCCCTGGGCACCTCTCCCAGCATATGTGGAGGTCTGAGGGGATGGAGCTCCCAGCATGGCATGTCCTAGAGGCTTCACTGCCTGTCTTGTCCACGCAGGGTGCCAAGGTAGCTGCCATCCCCAAAACCTCACTGACTTTACACCTCTTGTGTTTTCCCAGCTCTCAGAATGTTGGTCTGGCCTTTGCTTCCAGCCCACACACTGGGTTCAGCTATGTGGTGCCATCACTAGACTGAAACTGTCAGCCCAGCCCTCACACCATTTTCAGAGACAGACAAAAGCAACAATAATACAGCTCAGGGTACTCTGCCCTTCTGCAGAGCCTTTCATCTGGGGTGCCGAAAACGCTGCACAAACATGGGAGCAGCCTACACAAATTGGTACCTTAGCATGCGTGGTCTGAGCCAGAGGCAGCCTTCCCTTTGAAAGTCACATAAAACACACTTGGCAGCTAAAAAAAAATTGTTTTAAAAGCACACTGGATAAAAAAAGATGATTTTGTATTTACATGACTGGAAAGTTGCTGTAAAAACCCTAGAATGTGCCAAGCACATGAGGTAATCGCAGTTTTGGAAATGACTCTGACCTTAACCTTTAAACAGTGGCTGGCGGGCAGAGCACCTTTTTCATGGTGTGCCCACATAAACATTGGCACTGCAAACCAGCACCAGACACAGCCTTTCCACCTCTTCCTACAGGCATGAGAGGTCTAAAGTTCAACTGAATGATCTTCCAGCTGCCTGCTCCGCCTGGGAGACCTTTGGAGAAGATGCAGTGTTCTGAGAGGCAAGGGTCTGCTCCTGGTGCCAGCAGAGCTCTCGGAGCTTCTCCCAACCCTGTATCAAAATACAGGATGCCCTTTAGCTAGAAAAAACATTAAGGAATTGAGTCATCCTTGGAAAAAAAAATATGAGGCATTTAAAGGAAAATGGGTCATAAATTCAGGCAAATTCTGTGAATCATATGAGCCAGAAGTTAATTGAAGGGGTTTGGAAAACCTCAAAGTCCCTAAGCTTCTCTTAATCCTGCTAGAGACAAGTCATGACTAAGAGAGGGCTGCTGTGTGCCTGGGGACCTGGGGACATGGCGATGAGCCTGGCGCAGGAGCAGAGCTGCGTCCTCAGGGCTGCTGCTCTCCTTCACCTGGGGACATGGAGAGGACAGGACAGCCCTGAGCTCTGCTGTGGCAGAGGCAAGAAAGGGACTGTGCCAGTGGCTGGGAGTGTCCTTCCTCCTGCTGTGCACTTCACACCTGAAAGGCCATTCCTGAACCTGCTCAGCCTGTCTCCAGTGAGATGTGCCCTGAAAATGATGCCTGAAGTGATGCCTAAAAACGATCTTGACAGGTAGAGAGGGGAGACTGACTGGCCTTTAGTTCCCTAAGCCCTCCTTTTTTCCCTTTTTGAAAATGGGGGCCATGCTTTCCCTTTTCCTGTCAGTGGGAACTTGTCCAGATTGCCAGGACTTCTCAAATATGATGGGTAGTGGCTAAGATATTTCATCCACCAGTGCCCCCAGGCCCTGTGGATGGATTTAATCAGGTCCCACGGACTTGTCATCTTCAGGTTCTTTAGATGGTCTCAAACCCCATCTTTTTCTACCGTGGGTGGTTCTTTTTTCTCCCAGTCCCTGCCTTTGTCTGTGACTCAGCTGCTGTGGTTGGAGCACTCACTGGTGAAGACCAAAGCGAAAAAGCCATTGAGTACCTTAGCCTTCTGCATGCCCCAGGTAACCAGCTCTCCCATTTCCTCCTAGACAGGCCCCACATCTTCCCCAGTCTTCCTTTTATCACCAACGTACCAGGAGAAGCTTTTCCTTTTGCTTTAATTGTATCAGCAAAACTCACACACAGCCCAAACTGCAGCCATAGACCTCTAGCAGGCTAAAGCAGAGCTGATGAATATGGAATCACTGCAAATGTAATTTTCCAAGAGCTCCTCTCAGGAGAATGAAACAACACAACTGTCTCCACTTTCGTCATCACCAAGAGATCTCCTGAGACCTTGGCTTGCACACAAAAGCCACCAGACCGACTCCGAGCCCCGCCTCATTAAATCTTCCACCTGCACCCATCTCCTGGGTGTCAGTGTGACCCAGAAATACCGCCAGGTACCACGCCCTGCCCCTTCTGAGATCACCTGCCACTGCTGTGTTTGTCACAAGCACAAAACATCACCCAGCAGGGAGACAGCAGCATTCATCCCACTCACTGCATCTGCATCCCAATCCTGACTCCTCAGCTGTGCATCCCACCAGTGCAGTGACAGGGAACCCAAGTCTGGCTTGCAGCACCAATCCAACCTTGCTCTGATGCAGAAGTGTCCAGCTTGCTCCAACTCAACCCTGGGGCTGGAGAGCTCTGGAAAGCCCAAAATACACTCCGCAGATGTTACCTCAGCAGGTGTCTCAGCCACCAGCTCTGCTCTTGTTCCAAGCTTGGCCCAACACAACTAATTCCAAACCAAGAGTGTGCTGAATGTTCTCCCTGCTTGCAAAAAATCCTTTCTCTGAGGAGCTGGTATTAATTACTATTCAATCCAGCTGTGAACTGTGAGACTGAGCTACAGGAAACAGCTCAAACCTGTCTATCCATGGGAAAACCTGATGGTCACTGGGACACCAATGCTGGGCACTGGTGTGCTGCTGGATCTGCAGGTCATTAGTACTGGATGGTCAATCCTGCACTGCTTGCCAGCAGCAGCCAGGTAGCTGTCTCAGAGATCAGGGTCATTACAAATGCTGAAATAGGGAGAGAAATGCTTTTTCTGGAAGACTATTTACAATTCCCAGTACAGTCACTGGGGTGGGAGCAGGGGTGTTGGCAGTGGGCAGTTTGGTGGGGAAGGCCACTGCTGGGAGGGCCATGCCAGAGGGGAGTGGCTGGAAAGCTGGATAACCATGCTGGCAAGGCCAGTCTGGCTGTAGAAAGCTCGCACAGTGTGCTCCTCACCCACAGCCAGCTTAACTGGAGCCTCAAGGACACCTCTGGGCTCACCTCCACCTCTCCGTGCTTCCCCAAGGCTATTGACAAACCTGGGACACTGGCTCTAATTTCCCAGAGCTCTTCAAAGCTTCTGACTGAAATAAATGGTGCTTTCATGGGAGCTCTTCTCTCAGTTTCAACTTTGCTCTCATTGAGCTGTGGGATCTATTTCCAGGGAGGCTCCTGGGCTAACCAGTGCAAGAGCTCTCTAAAAAGCTGCCAGCTCAGGTGTGCTTCAGCTGGAGCATCCAATCCTACCAAAGTCCAGCAGTGAAATTTCAACATCCAGAGATCGTTGGCTCCCTGGGGACCACTGCATCCATTTTTTGCCTGCTACTGGACACAGACACATCTACTTTTCATAAGCAGTTCTCCACTGGTGAATGTCTCTGGTTTTCCAGGCATGGGGCAGGGCTGGGGGTTCCCTGCATCACTGGGAGAAGAGTAAGACCTCATGGAGAGGCAGTGGCAAGCAGAGCAGCCCGGCACTGGCACTGCTCAGCCCATCTTGCTGCTGGCATGCCTGGCATTTACCACATACCATGAGCTTCCTCCCTAAGCCACTCTCAAAATACAGGACAAATTATTGTCAGAATATTAATTGCATAGCCCAAGCTGCTGTTTCCAAAGTGTGTAGAGACGTTTCTGGGGAAGGTGCATGAATTCAGTACAACTATAAATGACTCTGCTAGTAAACCCTACCCAAATACACACGCTGAAAGGTAGATCACATAAACTTGGCTTAACCTGGCTTGGGAAAGCCCTCTAATTACCTGGCTTTCAATCAATGCTCTGACATGAATACACAGAAGTCTGCTACATGGTCACTGCAAGCAAAAATAACTGGAGCATGTCAATTAAGAGCTTCTTTTTAAAATTACATTTGTGTTTCTATGAGTCAGACCACAAAGTTTCAAGTCTTCAAAAGGACAGCTGTAGAGCTGTGAAAGGTTTTTAATGGACAAAGTGCTTTTAGCTGTTAACAGTAATTATCTAGCACTTCCAAAATGCTTTTCACCAGAGAGCTCCACGTGCCTTGCAAATGATGTCCCCTGAAACATAACACAGAGCAGGAAAATGAGCTCTGCAACAGCCATTACGCTGAGTCACAGAAAGATGCAGTGACTTGGATATGGCCACGCAGAGCCAGAGCTGCTGCAGGAGGGCTCCAGCTCAGAGCTCTCATCCAGAGGCCACCAGCGGCCTTTGCTGGAAGCTTGTGCAAGATGGAGATAAAGAGCAAAGCCAGATTTGTCTTCTGCACTTAATTCTGCTGCATCCTGATGAATTCTGCTCCTGCACCAAGCTCTGAAGTCATTGTGTGACTGAATGGAGAGCCAGTGAGTAACAGGGGAGAGAGCTCTCCCAGCCATGCCCCTTCTAGACAGGCTCCCTCTGCCCAGCCCTTGCCACCCTGCCAGGAGCATTTCCAGCCTCTTCACCCACAGATCACAAACCCAGGGTCTCAAGGTGGGTTTTGGCATTTGCACCACCACGTCAGAGGGACTGAGGCAGATCTCTCTCACCTCTCTGCATGTTGGAGACCAAAGCAGAGGACATGGACATCCCTTAGAGCGTTTCTCCCAGCCCTGCCACACACAACCAGACCTTATCATCATACCTTTGCTTAAGGGGGAGTTTCCCAGCCCTTTTTTCCTCCTCTTCCAACCTTCTGCGAGCTTCCTCCAGCTGGGTGAGAGGGTTGGGGGCTGGGTTGGGTGGCATGGTAGGATCTTGAATGAAGGGGTGAGAAGGCTGGACGACGTTTCGGAGCTGGGCGCTGACCCACGGGTGCACTGTAACAGGGCGCTCGATGGACAGGGACCGGACCATGTCATGGGGCAGCTGCTTCTTAGCACCTGAAGAGCTACACACAAACACAAAGGTTTTACATGGACCACTGAGACACCCTGCACAGGCACATGGACATTCCCAGATGGACGTGCTGCTGGACACAGGTGCCACTGGGAAGCTCCTCACAGCATGGCTTTCAAGGGAGTTGGGGTGCAACATCAAAATCTAAAGAAGGTTTTGAGCAAGTCCTGAGACATCAGGATGAGCAGCCCAACCTTGAAACAAACCCCACAGATCAGTGTGAGGGCTCCCATCAATCCCATACATAAAAATAAACTCAGGAAAAGGTAGCTCCATCTTTTGTGGCATTCTCCCACAGGATGCCCTCCCCTTCCTACCATGTGCCACGTTATCCACCTTGGAACCACAGAAATTTCTAAGATTCCCCTGGGGCTGCAACCGCCTGCCATGGCCACAAGTTATCCTTCAGAAACAACAGCCCTCATAGCCCCCCAGTAATCCTCAGTCTCCTAAGGGTCTAAACCCTTGTGTGGTGGATTCGTGCCTTCCCAAGGTGTCCAGGAGGAAGGCAGCCTGCTGACACATCTCCCTTGTGCAGGGGATGCAATACAGGAGTGTGGTTATCCCTTGCTCTGCCAGCCCTTACCCATGGTTTGTTTTCTTATGCCTGCTGATCTCCTTCTCTCCTTCTATGATCCACTGAAGGATCTTCTGGTTTTTCTCCACATCTTCAGGAGATCCTGGCATCTCATAGTTGGCACCATCACTTTTCCCTGAATCGGTCTTCTTAACATTCCTTTTTGAGAGCAGACTTGCTTTCCCACTGCAAGAACAAAGCTTGGGACGTTAGTGCTTTGCTTATGCCAACCACCAGAGGGGCAGAGGATGGACACATGTATCTCCAGACATGGACATATCTATCTCCAGACATTTTCCATAGCTCCCAGCTTTACCAAAGCTCAAACCAACTGTGTCACAGTTCAGGATAAGAGCAAGACTGCCTAGATCTGGGCACAGCAGCTCCTCTGCCCAACAAGCTGAGGGGAAAGGGAGCTTCTCCTCTGGCCAAATAAGCCACGGCAAGATCTCCTGCCATGAGAAGGGTTGTGTTAAATCCTCAGCTCTTTGCTCAGAGCAGGAGGGTATCCATCGGCTATCTCTCCATGCCTGACCACTGCTTGAAACCCAGGTCCTTCCTATCACCCCCAGATTCACTGACACCCCAAACTCTGACTTGCCATGCCCAGAGTTTGCTTCTTACCCTGATTTGAAAAAGGCTTCACATCCTGGTGGAATACCACATCCCAGTGGGGTGGGCTGCCTCCCATGGGGAAGCCCAGCCACCTCAACCACCATAGCCAGAGGGATGCCAGGCAGCAGCCAACACTGGCTACATCTGTGGCTGCAGCCAAGGCCCCTGCAGAACGCCCTGGCACACATGGTCACGTGCCCAGCCAAGCAGCCCCATGCTCAGGAGGCCATGCAGAACTCCCCCATGCTGGCCTGTTATTCCACGAGACTCCCACTGTCCTGATCATCCACCTGCTCTACTCCACAGGCCCTTGCTCCTGCATGCTCACTAACACATACAGGAAAAACAACCTGGACACCACACAGGAGGCACGGTCCCATGGATAGCTTTGCTGATTTATTTTGGAAAAAGCCTGGAGAGGCATTACTGCAGGCAGGGCAAGCTAACAACTTCTTCTCTGCTTCTCCCAATGTGAGGACACTACTGGGTATCAAATGCAGCTCTGCAGCAGTAGGTTCAGTGCAAACAAAAAAATGCTGTTTTCTGTAGGTTGTCACTGACCCACAGACACAGTCTTGGGGGGCTGGGGGAACAGCACACCAGCTGGGTTCAACAAAGAGTCAGAGAAGCCACCACAAGAGACTGCTGGCTGCCAAACAAGACCATTTGGATGCAAACCCTTGTCTTGTGAAGCTTGTAATTCAGGGACTGCCAGGAACTAGGAGTTTGTGCCAGAGGAAGGACAGCTCTGAGTGTGTCCTTTTAAAATCTCATTAAATATATGCTGTAGCTGCTGCTAGAAGAAAGTCTTGTGTCTAGATGGGGCTCTGGATTGGCCCAGCATGGCCATGCTCATCTCCGTTGAAGCAACAACCCTTTCCCCATAGAAACATGGTGGATTTAAGTGCCTCTCCTTCCTAAAGAACAGTTTGCTTCGGACACCTCTGTGCTCTGCCTCCCTCCTGCCACCCCAGAAAGCTGATCCAGCCTGCCGCAGACCTAGCCTGCCTTCACTAACCCCTGGTACTCTGCAAAGCAACGCCCCAAAGCCTCAGCCTTGGGGAGCCAGACACACTCAGGGTGAGCACAGCTTTTCCCCGTGGCTGCTCCACTCCCATCGCTCACTGTGGTCAGCCCTGAGCTGCACTCCAGCCTTTGCAGTCACCCAGTAACAGGACCAGCAAAACCCGCCATGGAAAAGGAGCACCCCCCTCTCCCTGCAGCAGGGGAGGGATGGAGGAATTCAAACGGCCAAAGGAAGATTGACAACAGCCTGTATTGCAGCAAAATGGCTTTTCTGGGCAGAGGGTGCCCTACCCCGGGAACATCCCCTAGGGACTGGCTGCAAGGGCAGCACTGCAGTGCCCATTGCTTTGTTAGGAAGAGAAAGGAGCCCTTTTGGTGAATGGGTTCAGCCTTGCAACAAATAAGGTGGGGGTTTTTGTCCTCTCATAAACACCTTAAGAGACCTATTTCTATTAGAAAGAAGACACAGCCCCAAAATCCAACTCCTGGTGCATGGAGAAGTAAACCAGCACCTGCAATTTCTAAGCATCTCCACTGCTTTAAGGAGCCAAAGATCTACTTTATAATCAAGCCCAATAAAAATCCTCATTAGAGAGTGTCTTTCAGCACCAGATCACAGAGATAAAAAAGACTCTATAAGGGTTATCAGGGCATATCCATTTCTGAAGGGGAAGAGCCCTCAAACTACGTCCCAGCATAAGCTCTCACAAGAAAAGGTTCAACCGCTGTCTCCCCGACACGCTATAGCCTGTTTATGGAAGAGCTTCCTAGAGAAGCCATGGTTTTGGGAACCCCATTGGGTGTTCCTTGACTTACCTGTAACCTAAAGAGTCCATGGGGACAGGGGCCATGCCCAAGTTTTCACTGTAGTTTCGTGACTTTGTTGCATAGTTATGTGAATCTACATTCCAAGCAAAGCTGTTCTGCACTCGCTGCGTGGCCTCAGCCTCAATCTGCTCTTTTGGTTTCATCATGCTGTGGTGATGGATGTGGTGGTAGACATGTTTATGGTGGTATAAGTTAGCTGCATCCAGTTTCATTCCTGATTTTGTTGCGTGCTTGCCATGCCCTGGAGGAATTGTTCCTAGTGTCCCTGACAGCTTTCCCAAGTGGCCGCTCTCCGGGGACCGTGGCTTAGGAGAGTGACGGCCAGGTCCCGGAGACTGGCAGCCTGGAGTTTTCATCACACGCTGCACGTGTTCATCCAGGATGCTTTCAGGGTTTTCTTCATGGGCATCTCTCATCTGCATCCCAGTACAGCCCATCTCAGCATAACGAGGAGCAAAGTGATGGAAGGCTTGGGCGGAAGGCATCTTGTGGCTCATGACTGAGGGACCAGAAGAGATATCTGCATCCTCACCTTCTTCTTCCTGCAAGGAATACAGGGACAATCAGTGAATGACAGCGGAGTGATGGAAGGGGTCCCTAGTCCCACATTCTGCTTGCAGCAGGACTGCAGCTAACCCTCAGGTCAGGTTTAGTCCAGTCAGATCTTGAAAACCTTTAAGATGATGGAGATCCATCATCCCTCTGGAGACCTGTCCCAGACTGACAGGAAACTCCTAATACTCAAGCCAAGCCTGTGCACTCTGGGTGCCACCGAGCAGAGCAGCTCAGGTCTCTGTATCTGCTTTTTAAGCCACTATTAGCAACATTCTCCACACACCACCCAAGGAGCTCTGCCAGGCAGCCCACACATCACAACCAGGCTTACAGCTGACAAGCCCAGTGACTCAACTGGAGCAGGCAGAGCCTTACTCCAAGTCCCTTGAAGGTGGTTCTGTAACAACCAGCAGCAGAAACATAACTTACCACAGCGTAGCTTCCTACGTGCCTTTGGTAAGGCACTGCTTCAAAGCCCATCAGATAAAGTTCAGAGCTACAGGATATGCAGCAAATCAGCTCTGAGTCAGGTGAGACCAGGGGGTTTTCTCAGCCAAATGACTATTTCACAAGGTAAAGCCAAGAGAAGGCTTGTAACAGGAGGGAGCAAGTGAAGGTCGACAGCTGCATGAATGGTTTTGGAAATCAAACATTGATTTCTCCTGGGCATGCTAAGGCTGGAGTGAAACACTTCGTGCCGATAAAGAAACAGGCTGGGACTAACTGCTTGTTCCTGCAGTTCACATTGGTCTAGAACACGCTGTTAGTGACTCTTAAGTCCTTGCCAGGAAGAATTAAACTCCTCTCTGCTGACAGCCACAGTTTTGATGCTGACGAACTACTTTATGCTCCAACATAAACTCAGATATTTATGAAGGTTCTTTATTGGAAGTCAGGATTCCTATTTGTTTTAATTACATAAGCAGGACTCCAGTGAGTCCTTTAATCCCGCTCTTTTCCTCCTTTGGTACAGTAAAGAAATCAGTTGCAGCACAAGGTATCTCTGCCCTGCCAGACAAATGCATCTACTGGAAAACACGGACTCCCATCAGCTTTGCCTGTCAGATGCCATCATCCATCACTTGCTAACCAGCTTCAAAGTTTCATCTGCCAACCACACAGCAAGAAAGCAAATAACAGACTTCCTCCCAGTGTCACACCTGGGGGTTCAGGCCTGAAGCAAGGACAATGTCAGGCTTTCAAAGCGCCAAAGGTGTGGGCGCTGTAAGCCTGGGGGTGTGACACGATGCTGGTATCTAGAGGGAACACAGCACTTTCTAACAGATCACTGTGAAGAGCTTCAGAGGCACATTTCATCTACAGCCACATGCCACAGCTCACCAGCCACCAGCCCTGGGCACTGAGCTCAGGGACAAGGAACTGTGAGGGATGTGCTGGCTATGTCCCTGCCACTGAGGAGAGCATTTATTAGCAGTTTGCGATACCCAATGAGACCCTCAGCACTTGGGAGGCTTTTGGAGCTGGTACCTCCCAGGTTTAAACATGAGCTGATGTGCAGGGCAGGATCTGACCCTGGCACAGATCCCTGAGGAATGGCAGCATGTCCTTTCTGCTCAGCCCAGAGCTCTGGCAGTGCTGTCACACCTGACCACGGTGGCATGAGAGTGAGAACCCAGGGTGGTCCACCCAAATAGGTGCCTGGGACTTGGGAAATCCTCTGGCTGCCTAGAACTTCATTTTGCAGGTAATGTGGACTTTTGCTTCAAGACTGAGATCAGGACGGGCTAAGGGGAGAAAAGGCTCTCTCAGTTCATGTCGGCTCAGCTCATCTGTGACACTGAGCAGATCTGGACCCCAAGCAGAACCACAGGCAGGAGCAGCTGCTGCTGTGTGGGTCCATGGGGCCTTGCCTTACCACCTCCAGCACTGGCCTGAGCCTCACATTAGGTAGGAAGACTCCAACAGCGAGACAACAGCAGTGAATGAAGAAATTGGGGTGCTTATCCCAAGCTGCTGTCTCTCCTTGAGCAGGGCAAAGGTTTGAGTCAAGGTTGCAGGAACCAATTTTGCTGAATCTTTTCACTGTGCTCAGTCTGCAGTGAAAAAAACAACATGCGTGGTGTGGGCTCTGGAGCCGTCTTTGGCACCTCACTGTGGTGAGCTGGGAAAGGCCTGGAAATGAGCCTGGTGGAGATCTGTGCTTAGCTTGGCAGTGAGCTGGGCAAGGCCTGGCACTGTGCAAAGCTTGGCAGTGAGCTGGGCAAGGCATGGCAAGAAGCTGGGCAAAGTTTGGCAGGGAGCTGGACAAAGTTTGGCACGGAGCTGGGCACAGCTGGGCAGTGATGTTGGCACAGCTGGGCAGTGATATTGGCACAGCCTGGCAGTGATCTGGGAGGCCAGGTGACACCCAGGGTGGGCAGGCAGCCCGGGTGCCATCACCACTAGATGGTGCTTTGTTGACATCAGATTGTCAGAAAGCTCTTCCAGCAGCTCCCACAGGCAGCAGCAGCCAGAGATGCAGCTCCAACTTAGCTGACTGTCTGCTGAGCTATTTTTACTCTCCAGCAAGGCTGGGGGTGCCTTTCCCTTTGAATTAGAAGCGGAGAGCTGCACTGATGAGCCGCAGGCAGGTGATACCTTGCTGTAAATCTCCTCCTCTGCCTTCTCCCAGTGCCACCCATCAGGCTGCTGCTGGCTGGGAAGGGAAACAGCTCTGCTAAGCACGAGTGCCTCTTCGATCATCATGCAAATGATTTCCCTCTCTAGTCAGGCAATGTTTCATATTCAAATAGTGAGAATCTCAGTGGTGGCTTTGCTTCTCCCTGGCTTATTTTCCATTTACTCAGTTCAGACAGAGTGATCTGTATGATCCAGTACTGACCTCTGTGATGTGATACTGCAGATTCCCTGTGTGGACACGAGGCTGAAGTGTCCCAAAAACTAATATGGGAATATGTACATCCTCTAATCCTCTGCCACGTTTCTCAGAATAATTAATTTAGCATTTGCTTTTTTGTAGAGCGGAAACCTGACAGTCTTTTCAGTAGAAGGCATCTGGCTTCAAATCAAATGCTTCCTCTCAATGCTACTGCAT
The DNA here is from genome assembly GCA_013400735.1 of Pomatostomus ruficeps. Taxonomy (NCBI): domain Eukaryota; kingdom Metazoa; phylum Chordata; class Aves; order Passeriformes; family Timaliidae; genus Pomatostomus; species Pomatostomus ruficeps. The sequence continues at coordinate 106,541 of VYZT01014685.1, read as the reverse complement.
AATGTGGCTTTGAAAGTGAACCTGCAGGCTGCTCGGCATGGGGGAGAAAAATTCTTTTCCCCTAGCTTTTGCAAAGTATTTCCAGCTTCTCTGTTAGGCTGGTAACTGCCCAGTGTGACTAACACTCCTGGTTTTCCCTGTGCTGCTGTGTAGTGAGCCATGCAGACCCGGCAAGAGGTTACCCTGCAGTCCTGGTGTTCAGGTCACAGAAAAAAAGCCCTGTGATCTATCAGGATTCCAGTTCTCCCTCTTGCTGATAGCAACAGCTCCTGCACCTTAAGTGCTGACCTAAAAAAGCTACAATTGCTTACTCTTGAGTTTTTCCTGAATGGCTGATGCCAGATGCCAGTCAGTCAATGAAATACATTCTGGAGACAGCAAAGAGGTTTAATATATAGCATTAGTGGGAGTCCTGGGCTTAAAAATAGATTAAGTCACACAAAAATGTGTTTAAACTGACTTAAATATATTCTCTGGCACATAGGTATTTGCTGATTTTATGGTATTGCTACTGGCAGCTTCTTCAAAGAGGCAGAGGGCCGGGATAATGTAATTTGGTACAGGTTGGGGCTGCAATGGAGCCATGGGAGGAGGATGAGGAGGAGAAGGAGGAGGAAGAAGAGTGTTCTAGGACTGTGTTAGCAGAAAATGCTGCTGATTACACTGCCTTTGTCTAGAAAGCAATAGTCACCAGACAGGAGAACAGTGCAATTCCAGAAGAACAGGAATCTAATCCCAAAATAGCACCTGGCTGGCCTTTTCTGGCTGGATGCAGAGGTGTAGGGAGTTTTCTGGAAAACACCTGAGGCTGGAGGGGACCTTACCGATCCTTCTGCCTTCCTCAGTTCCCTGCATTTGAAATGCAGATGCAGTTTAAAGCCAACACTACAACCTACAGCTTTTTCCTGTTTAAAGAGCTACTACATGAGCATTTTAAAATACTCCAAGGGGGCTGAAGGTTCTTTCTTGGAGCCTCAGAAGCTCAACTTCCCTCAAAGCACAGAGCCAGCTGAGCCAGGCACCAACACCTCTGCTTTAAGGGAGGGCTGCAGGTTACAGAGCCCAGACCCTTCACCTCAGGGCCATGGCAGCTGTAACTGCAGAACCCCAGAACTGTGGCACACAGGACTGCAGCTACACTGAATTAGTGATGATCAGTAACACCACAGTGTCCTCTGGGATCTTTCCGCTATCCCTACCACAAGGTGAGCAGGTACCCATGAGATGCAGAGTCTCAGAAGAAAAGCTGTGGTGTGAATACTGCTGAACAGGAGTCTCACACAGGTCATACCAGATGCCCAGGACCTCACTCTCTCCCTCTTGGAGCCTGTTGTGAAGCTAAATGCCTTGCACATTTCCCATGGTTTATTTAACCAGCAGTACCAGGGCTCACAGCACTCAATGCCACTGGCTAGGCATCCCAGTGGAGTCAGTATGTTTATCTGCTCAGGAGAGGGTTTTTCAATGCCACACCTGACCAATTCCAAAATTTCTAGGGTGTGCTCAGCACTGATGAGCAGAACCCTTTCGGCTGTGGTAGAAACGGCCTGATAGCAGACACAAACACTCCCAAACGTAACATCTCCTGCCATTTGGTTACATTTGTGGGGGAAACAGGGATCACATAAAACCTCCTATGGGAAGGTGAACCCCTCTTACGCAGTTCCCAGGGACTGCTCACAGACTCAGGAGAGCCAGAGTGCCAAAGAAGGTGATGGAGAGTATCCACAGCCCCTGAGTGATGGCAGAGGTGGGCACTGCTGTGCCATGGCTGGTATCTCACACAGGGAGGGAGCATTGGAGCTCACAGAGCCCTATAGGGATGGGGGAACAGCATCATGGAAGCTCCAGGGGCCACAGGAGCCTTCAGGAGCCCTGTGCCAGTGATGACCACAGCAGTGGAGCAGGGAACTGGCCAAAGCAGCTGAAAGCTCCCTGTGGCACAAGGCAAGCAGTGCCCCAGGCTGGCAGAGGGGACAAAAAGGTCACTGACCGCTCGAACGCGTTTAAGGCGCTCCTCTAACTTCTCCTCCGCTTCACGTTCCTTCTGTACTTCCTCCAAACGGTTGATCAGCTCTGCAGCAAACTTCTCTGGTTCCACGTGGATATCCTTTGGCATTCGGTAGGTACGCTGCAGGGAGAACACAGCACGACTTAGCAAAGGATGCATGAAAAATCCCACGTTTCTCTGGGAGCCTTTGATAACTGGAAATGCCGGTCGTTCCAGTGGGAGCTGGGGGAGGACAGGCTGGCAGGCACTCAGGTGCAACCCAGAACCTGGGGGCTTGAAGCTGAGCCACCACCTCCATGAGTTCCTCAGCTGGCACCAGCTCCATACACCACCCCATCAAAGGGAAAGGTTTTCTGCAGCTGCAATTCAAAAAAGCTCTTTCGGCACCAAACTGCACTCAGGGGTGGAAGTGCTTGCTTTTCTCCCAATGGACACATGGTCAACAGGAATATCCCGGCCGCAAAGGGTGGCAAAAGGATGTACAGACCTTTCAACCTCTCAAACCCCCTGTTTATGGCAGTTATGCTTTCACTTTGGTAGAAGGAAGGACTCTGCTGCACACTGACTCAGCTTATCCCAGGAAGATCAGTGTATGCCAGTCAATCTCTGCAAATCCAGCCCACAGCCACAATGGTCCCAATTCCCACAAAGCATCCCCTCTTGCTGGAGGATCCTACAGGATTGCATCTCAGCTCTTCGGAGCTGTGCAATGATTCCCTGCTTGCTTTATCAGTACAGCACTCTTTCAAGCACAGAGGTGCCATTTTTCTGCCTGCTCTGGGTGAATAAATGAATATTTATGGCTGTTCAAGGACACTCTTGATTCCTTATGCTGAGTTACTTCGTCCCTAAATTCCTGGGTTCTGGGATAAGAAATTTGTATAGTGAAGTATGAAGCTATCAGCTGCTGCATTTCCCCCCTCATTTTTATCCTTTCTTTACTATTTTTTTTAAAATAGCAGAAAAAGTATAATGACACAGAAGAGATAAAAATTTAATTTGGAGGAAAAATAGTTGGAAAATTCAACAGCATAAAACTCTGCATTCAAATATTTCAATACTAACATGAGAGAAATATACACTCTATGGGACCAGGGATAAAAATAAATGTGAAGATGCGAGATAATTCATAGCGAAAGAACAAATACAGCATCAGAAGCAGACATCGAGCTTGAAAACTTTAAAGGGAGGATGAGAGACCACCTGAATTCATCCCAGGCCAGCCAGAAGATCAAAGCAGAACACTAAAATGCTGCTTTGCCTCAAAACCTGACAAAAGTATGCAAATCGCATTGGCTTTTCTGTGTCTGCCAGCTGGAAGGCAGGGAAGGAAAGTAGAGGCTGTAAGAACCCACTGATGGCACCGAGGAGCTTTCAGGACACCCCAGTTGGGTTGCAGAGGTCTCAGTTAAAGCACTGCTTGTTTTGTTTGCCAAGAGGGATGGGTCTTCCCGAGCCTGCCAGCAAATCTCAATCCCACTGACCCATCCCAGCTGGGAACAGCCCCAGCCAACCATTCCCTTCATCCTTGCAGCCACTGGAGAAGGCACAACATGTGTGAGGTGATGTCACTGCCCTGGGATGATAACGTCTTTAGCGCTACCAGGACCTCCAGCCCTGCAAACCAGTGGCCTGTATCACAAAAAGCTAAACTGCAGAAAAATGTTTTTGTCAACAAAAACGATGTTCAGTCTTGAAATATTGGCAGAGGGGCCAAAGTAGCATGTTTCACCTTTGTGAAATGGGCTCCAGATGTGCTGCAGCACAGGGAAAGATGTGGCAGAGCTGGTTCCTGCTCTTTTACTCCCTGAGGAGCTTCTCAGGATGTGTTGCCGTTCCCCTGCACAGCCCAGGGGAGCACTTCTGGCTAAGGGATCCTGCTTCCTTCAGAAGCCCCAACCCCGTGACCACCACCAGCCTTCCTCATGAGGCCATGCCAGCCATTCCCATGGAGGGAATTCTCTCCCTTGCCTGACGAGTCCCAACCTGCTGGGTGACGTGTTCCCTCGCTGCTGCCACCTCAGGATGCCAACTCTCCCTGCGGTTGTTTATAGACGGCAGCACCAAGCCCTGCTCCGTTAGACACTTAATGAGCCTAATAAGAGGCAGCTCGGAGCTCAGCACTTACGGTCTTGGGTCTCCCCGGTGCAGCTACCACAGGAAAGCACAACTGGGAAAGAATTACCCTTTGTTTTCCTAGCCTTTGATGCAAGGCAGCATCCCAAACCAAAGTCTCTCCCGAGCCTGCGGCAACAGTGGGTGCAAGGGCTGAAGTTTGCTAACCTGAGTGTCCGAGTCCTGTCACAATGAGGTGGTTCCCTGCAGGCCCAGCAATGCTGAGGATCTGAAGATATTTGGAATCCAGGGAACTCAAAATAAGACAATTCTGGGTCTTTTACAACTGACACCTCAGCATGTTTATCCAAGGTCTCTCAAAGTCTGGAGGTGACTGAAACTCAACTACAGAAATTACAATAATTGAGCCCAAGAATCTTTAGGATGAACATGTTTTCCTCTCTCTTTGAAAAACTGTTGCACCTGCAAAACCCACTGCCCTGTCCTTGGAGCTTCCCACTCAGCACAATAGCTTGCAGAGGGCCTCAGCAGCCTGTCTAAGGGTGCAAGATTGCAGCAAGGGACCTGCAAGGGTCTCCCTGAGCATCCAAGATCAGTGCAACTGAAATAAACGTCACTTGACCCCATGGATACCAACTGCACATGGCCTATGCTGCCCTTGTGGGTACCTGTAAGGGTAACTCAGAGAGCTGGTGAGCAGGATGATGCTCTCAACATCACCATGGGTCTGACTTTATTCCTAGCTCGAAGGATGAGCTACACAGACTTCCCCAAAACTAAGAGTATTGCAGAATAATGAATGCAAATTCCCTGTGCTGAAACAATACAGATAACTGCTGAGGGATCTCTCTGTCTCCCTAGACAGTAAACATGGATCGCACTGACCTGGTTCAAAAGGCTTAAGACAACAAAGTGTTTGAAGCCTTTCCCAAATGATGGGCCTGACTTCAGAAGGGAGACAGGGGAAATACACTCCATCAAAGACCAACCAGGCTGAGCCTGTGCCCGGAGCAGGATCCTTCAGAGCTTCAGGATTTTGAACCTGCCCCCAGCTTCCCATGGGCCTACAGAAGCCTGCCAAGGGAGTTGTAAATAAGCTGCTTATTGTTCCAAAATCAGAAGGGCACCAAATGCTTTTGTTCCAACTATAGGGTGCAGCACTCTCCAAGAGCTGGCTGGTTTTTGAGGACCCAGCCCTTCAGTCTGGACCAGAATGAGGTCTTTGGACATTCTACATCAACCATTCAGAAAGGAAGAGCTTCATCTTAAAGAATGGTTTATCTACAGCTGTTTTACCTAATGTTTTATTTAATTATCTACCTACTTTTATTTAATGGCACTAGTTAGATAGATCTGTCCAGAACCAAACCACATTGAGTGGGGGAGGCTGCAGAGGACAACAGACGGGAGGCTGAATGCTAGGTGGATTGGGAAAAACAGAATTTGTTTGAAGTGGTCTAGATGGAGCAATCTTTCCTTGTGACAGCTCTGAAGAAGGATTTCTTGGGGTACCTATCACTAGAACACTGTCCTTGACACACGAAGTGTCTGAAGCTCTGGTACCTTTGTGAAGAAGCAGCCTGCTAAGAACATGTGAGACGCACAAGCTCTCCCACAGTTCCACTAGGCAGCTGCTCTCATGTTTTCCCCTTCTTTTCCTGGAGCTCATGGAGTGGGAATTATATGCATTTTGCTCCATGAGGCAGATGCAGCTCTTGGGTTTTGATGGATTTCACCTTCCCTGAGAAACAGAGGTTTAAGGACCAAGTTGCACATCAGAACACACTGGCATCTGAAATGTGAAAAGGCTGAAAGGAAAGAATCTCACTGCAGTTTGCAGGTTCCCCTTGGGAAGCATCAGCTTCAACTGCTCTGAGATGAAACAGGAAGTTTTTCAACATTACACTGGGTAGAGGTTCCCTAACCAGCTCCAGGGATCTGTGGTTTGGGCTGAACTGTTTCTGACAGATGTGAGTGGGCCAAAGAATTCTGTGCTGGTAAATCTCCCTCTTCTACAAGAGGTTTGATGCCTCCATGATGCCTGAGGGGCTGTTGTTAGATCACAAGTCAGTCTTGGAAATGAAAGGAAGATGACAGGCTAGAGAAGCCAAGAGAAAAGAACTTCTGAACCCCCATGTTTCTTAGATTAATGCATTCCTCTGTGACATAAATTTTTAATGGATAAATGGTGTTTCCATACCAGAAACATTTGTGGCAGAGCTCACAGATAGCTGGATTTCAGCATCCACTTTAGCAACATTCAGGGATTAGCAAGGAGTCCTGCTGCGGCAAGGCATTTGAGGAAAATGGCATAAAACAGCTGATGGGAATTCCGAGCAGGTTCCCAACTCACAGGAGCAGAAAGCTCATTTACCTGCAGCTATCCAGGCAGCACGAGACCAGGCTCCTCCTGTGCCCTCCTCACCTGTACAGCACAGCACAGTGGTCACTCACAACCTTCTATTCCACTCAGGAACACCGCAGCAGTGTCCTTGATTGTGGGGCAGGACAGGTGAGCTCCTGCCAGATGATCAAGCTACAGCAAGAACATCACAAAATGGCTTCTTTATGCAGTTAAACAAACCAACCAAACACCAGGTCTTAATGCTTGAGGTTGGATTTTTCTGAATTTGCCGTGGAAAAGGAGGATCTCCCATCCTCCCCTGGGAATGGATGAATGCCAGAGCCAGGTACAGCCCTGCATGCTCTGGGCTTTCTCCCTTCCTTTGGGAACTTGCTTGCTCTTTCCTTCCTTGGTGCTCCAAGACTCTGTTCAAATCCAAGAGAGAGATGGAAAACCACATGAAAGCAACACTCACTCTCTGTGTAATGTTTTCCTGCCAGAGGCACAAACTAGAGGTCTCACTGCTTGCTGGAGATCCTCCCCCACTGCATTCCTGGGCAGAGCGCCACTTTACAGAACACAACTTTTCCAAACTTAGAGCACTGGTGACTGGGTAAGTGTGGAAGATGTGAGCTGCTAAGTGTGGAAGATGCAGATCAGGGCCATCCACACAGCATGCTCTGCTGCTGAGAAGGGTGTCCCACACAGCCAGCACACAGCCGTCACTACTTGGAGGCAGCCCGGCTGCTGGGACCAGCGGGCAGCCTTCTCTGAACATATAATCACTGCAGTTTATAGCTTCTGGACCTAACTACAAGTGCTGCTATTAAAAGCAATATAAGTCCTTTCAGAATTTAGCATAATAGCCCCATAACTCATTCGTCCGGGAACTGGAAGGTCTGTAAAGGACTTCTGAAATTACTTTCGGAAGTAGGAGGTTCCCTATTATCAGTAGGAAAACATGCTATGCATTCTGCAGGCACTATCAGCATGGACTCTGGCTATGCTGGAGATAGGAGTCCATAAAGACCTTCACTCAAAGGTTGAGATTTCATCACTGCCACACGTTTGGAAGCAGCTAACCCCAGGTCCAGCCTGCTTTAGCCAGGGGCTGAGGGATAGCCCAACCGCTGGCTTCAGAAAGCAACACTTGAAGCAACATTTGCATGGCTCCTTGCTAATTTGGGCTGTTTAATTCAAAGAGTGTGCAGTTAGAACTGAATTTTAAAGAGTAACTTTATAACATTTCACACTGGTGTTGTCAAAACACATTGTCTAATTACCTTCTCCTTTCTTGGCTGATTGATAAGCAAGGGCAGAGCAGTGCCTCTCTGAAGTCGATGCCAATTCTGTGTCAGTAATTGGCTAGCAGGAGGTGCCAGAGTGTCTGAACTAAACTTTTATTCCCTGGAGAAAGACTAGAACTAGCTCAACTTCTCAGTTCTCCGCTCCCATATAAATATGTGTCAAGATGCCTTTTTCCCTGGGACTTAAAAATTACAGTGAAGAACCTAATGGGAACAGTGTATGTTTCACAAAAAAATTCTTGTGAAGTGTCTGCGTGTAGTTTAGGAGGAATATGTAATTCTAAAAGACTGTGTAGTTAAGTAGGATAATATAAAAATTTATAAGCAGCAGGTGGTAAATTTAAACCTTGTTTTTTATCCCCATTTTTAAAGCTGGTTTCCAAAAAGGTCGATAAAATTTAATGCTAAGTAAAACTAATTAGCCTGCAAGGAACTGCTGCTGGAATGACACTTATTCAGTTCAACAAAAGAAATGTTTGGCAGATGGAAGTTCGTTAAAGTAGAGCTCACTATACATATTTAATGCTCCATACTCTGAGTTATAACCTGCAGTTCATCGAGGCATTGCCAGTGCACACCATCAACAGAAAGCCACTATTATTTTTATCCAAAAGGTAAAGCCACTGACAAGCTTTGAAGTTGGAGAATATTCAGTCAGTAGTTCCCACTGTTGGGGAACAGCAACAACAATAACAACAAAAAATAAAGGCCAAGCTTTCAAACTTCAACTCTAACAAAGCCATGCTTACAGTAAAAACGGCATCAAGTGAAATAAAAAGGCACCCAGCCAGCCTTTTCAACAGCAACCACACTGTGAAAGCAACTGTGTGAAAAGAGAGGTGACTGAGCAAGGGTGGCTATGAGCGTCCGCAGCCAGGGCTTTTATTGTCAACCCAGTGATCAAAGCACAGGAGACCCTCTTAAATCTAAGGAAAATAATCTAATTTAAAAGGCAAAACAAAGAGTGGTGGCTTTGGTGTGTGTTTTTTTTTTCTTTTAAATCAGATTAAAACAAGGGTGTATTTCTGCTGGTATTGTGCTGCTTTGAGCAGGCAGGATGGGAACAGCTGCGTCAAGTTTGAAGGCACTTCTGGAAAAAGCAGATGGAGGCTTTTTCTCTCCCAATTTGATTTGTGCTGGAGTCCAGCTGTCCAAAGGGGAAAGAAGCACCTTTATTCCCTACTAGATATTAAATGTCACCTGTAACTTCTCACAAAAAGAAAACAATAAGAACAGCTGCAAATGGTGATGCAGAGCCCTAGCAGTTGTGCTCATCTTCCAAAGGCTGTTTGCTTACCTGGAGCAACCAAGGAGACAGTGTCAGATAAATGAAATACTTACTCCTGCACCATTTTTTCCTCCTGCCTCGTATTCCCAGGTGAGCCTTCTGAGTCCTTGGGAAGAGGTTAAAGCTCCTTTGGCTGTTCAGTGCACAAATACTACTGGGGACCATTGCATTTCTCCCCACCTGACCTTGGCTGAGAGCTACATCATCCTCCATGGCCAACAGCCTCCTACACCTTCCACAAACACCTCCAGCTCACCTGAGGGCATGGAACTGCTTGCAGATAAATGCCAGCCAGTGTTTCCATTCTCATCCAGGAGAAACAATCAGCTACTGACTGAATGGTTAAGAAAAATTCTGTGTTTTGGGCAGCCCTGGATGGTGAGTTTGGCAGAAGGCTCCAACTTTTTCTTAGCACAGTGTATGTCAGCTTAAAGCATCCCCAAGCGAATACAGCACTAAGGGGGATTAAACTCGAGCACAAGCAGAGCAACTGTCTGCTAGAGAGCTCACATATTTTGCATATTTACCCCTGGGAAGGAGATAATGCTACTTACAGGAATGTGAGGTAGTGGCACACGTCCATTTGCTTTGGCACTTTCTTGCATCTCTCTGCGATGCTGCTTTCGGAGTCTGTACGGTGGGATCCCATCTCTGCCGGAATAAAACAGCAACAAGCCCTGCTTTAGTGCCTTTCTCTGACACATTATGTTCATTTAAGCCTTGCTGACATATAAAGGAAACCCCTTTATGTTTGCATGCCCAGAGTAAGAGGGACTCATGTGGGGAATGATGCTCATGCAGGTCCCTGAACCAAAACAGCTCTGGCACGGGGGGCCAGGAGGACTTACACAGCATCCACCAGGAGCAGAGCGAGACAGGGCTCCTGCGACCACTGTCCAAGGCACAAGGCAGGGAGAAGGACTTGGACTGCATCCTGGTACCTTTTATAGTTGGTTGCTTTCTATAAAGAGCCTGTAATGTACACATTAAACCACAGGGCAGGCTAAGAGAGGGGGGAGAAGAAGGAGTGGGAGCTCAGTGAGCATCTACACCAAGGGGAACTCGGTAGGGAACAAGGTATATATTTTTAAGAGAGCGTGACAGTTGCTCAAATGGCTTATCAAAGCAAGGGGGTATAGGCTTCACTGCTCCCAAGGCTATCTCCAGCTCAGTCTGAATCAGAATTATGGGCTTGATTCTGGAGTTGCCGGAGGGAAGAACCAGCCCCTACCCCAGAGGAGGCTGCACGAGGTTAGGAAGGGATGTCATGGGCAGTGACATCCAAGTGAACCAGCTCTGCTTGGCTTTGTGCCTGTGCTGAAAGAGGTGGTGACAGAGATCTCTGCAGAGGAAGGAGACAGTGGTGGCCACAATTCTTAGTGCTGACAGCCCAGGAGTTGGGTCCATGGCTCTGCCACGAGTCTCAGTACACAGGGGTCAGCAGGTCAGAGGCACAAGGCTTTGCTAAGCACCCCAAATGGCAAAGTATCACTGCCTAAGTGTGACTTCAGGCAGAGAAAGGAAATGCATTTTCGTTCTCACCGTTGCCACAACCCTGCTCACACCCAGGGACCAGGAGGAGGGGAGTGAGCGGAGCCCAGTTATGAAAGGACACAGATCCACCTCCTGGCGACCTTGTGTTATTTGGGGAAAATCAACGAATGCAAAAACAAATGCCAGCCTGGAGCTTGGCAATTTGGAGCTTTTTAATTTTACACATTTCCCTGTTCAGTAGAGGTAACTGCTTGGGAGGGCTATGAAATGCCATAGAGATGGGTGGAATGAATGGAGAGATTTGGTTTGTTCCAACTACCACGTAACTTCCAGGCACATCTTCTACCAACCCCGCACCCCTCTGAGCTGTGAAAACGAGCCAGTCCTGACACATCTCACAACATGAGATGTTTGCACAGGCCAAATGTCCTTAGCACCTATCCCTCTCCCCAGCTGCTTCTCCAGAATATAAACCAAACACTTTCACCCACAGATTTTTAAAGTCAAGGTGCCACTTGGCAAGAGAAGCACAATTTACTGTGGGGTTTTGCCTGCAAACCTCCCGAGTTTCAAGCACTAGCCTGTGTGAGAATGGCCACCATCAGCTTTCATTCCCATTCCAATCATGCTGGCTCCCTGGAAATGTGAGTGCGGGCAGAATCGCCACCAACCTACATCAGAAGAACCTAATTTCATGCAGTAACCCAGGCATTCAAAATGAAACACCATCAAAATAAAATAAAACAAATCCCATGATTAATGACAAGTGCTTTTTAGCAGGAAGACAAACGAGGGAACAGAAAATGAGCCAGGCTAAGTACAGCTCTGGTGAGTGGCTGCAGGTAATGCAGGAGGAGGAAGAGTGTGTTGGGAACATCATCTCTGCTGTGCCTGCAGTGACACGGCTTGGGAGCAGGACAACTTCCCCACCCCAGGACACTGCTGTACAGGGATCACAACAGTGCTCATTAGGTGGCTTAATTTTCTTTAATGATGAGAGTCCCAACGATCAAAGAGTTTCACCGCATAGTGACATGGTCTTTTCTAGACTGGATGGCAACAAAACAACTGGAAGTTTTCAGAGGGAAAAAAAATAAAAAACCTGGGGGATTATTTTAGCCATTGCTGGAAGGCATCAATGGTCAACATTTCAGCTTAACCAATGCACAAAACCTGGGTGCCAGAACACAACTCGCACACTAAAGCCACACGGCCATTCGCAGGGAAGGCGGCATTATGTTAGAAAGTGCAATTTTTCTTTCTTTCTTTCTTTCTTTCTCTCTCTCTTTTTTTTTTTTTTTAATTCTCCCCAGCAGCAGTCTCAGCGGAAAGAGCGACTTTTGTTCCCAGCACAGTAGCGAAAGGCTGATAATGGCCTCTAATCTATCCGGCTTCAAACACATGTTCAGCCCCGCTGTGCTGCCTTTGATGTCATTTTAACTAGATTCCCCAATGCCACCTCTGAACTTGGAACATTCCTTCGTTCAATGTACTGTGCCAACTCAACCAGAGGAAGCAAATTCAAAGATAAGCACTTTAATTTTATCCCAACAAAACCTTATTCAATAGATGGGGGGAAAGCAAGGAAAACCAATACCGTACTTTTGTTTTCCTTTTGTCAGGTAGCTTGCTTTGAGATATTTTCAATAGATAGAGAAATAATATATATATATATATATATATATGAAAAAAATATTAAACTTTTTTTACAGCACATCTACTTTTAAAATAAAACTTTCTCAAACTGTTTTTCATTGTTTCATCACGTGATTCTCTTTAGCACCAGAAAGCTCAGTGCTGAAATGTGATGAGGGAAGAAGAGTATTTCTATTGTTTATTTAATGATCATGCACTGAGTTTACTGTTGGGGAAATGTGCAGACTTCCTCCCCTCTCCAAACCGACCTGCAAGAGCATCCGGTGAGCAGTGGTTTGGCTGTGGCTCTGCAGTTGCACTTTTCTAACAAGAGGTGTCTTTGCTCCTCTGTAGACAAGTTTCAAACCCAACCATTATGCCTAACACATCGGAAATCATCATTTGGGATCTTTTAAATTAAAAAGCTGCTAGACTTGTTTAAATATAGGAAAACTTGGGGTAATTCTGGATCACTAGCTTTAGGAAAGACAGGAAACAAATACACAGTCAAACTGGCATTTTCTACCAATTACTCTTATCAAAGCACCTCTGTCACAAGAGACTTTTCTTACATAAAGAAGCATGATGGGAAAACCACCAGGAATTTTGGTTAAAGGCCAGTCATCCAAGGAATAGCATTTAATCTGCAAGACTTTTTAGAGGAATAACGACTGTCCTAAACCCCTTTGTTCTGGGGATTGGCCATACCTACTCTGGAGCAGGTTTGACTGGAATTGGGGAAGAAGGAGCATCCCTCTGGCCAAGCCCACAGCACCGAGGGCTTCCCAAGCGCCTGGGGGAAGGCAAAGCTGTCTCCCAACTAAGATAAGCCAGGGCACATGATAAGACCCAGAGGAAGGAGTATTGTTCAGCTGAAGCACAACACTGGGCTAAAGAGGAGACATTACCTCTTGTTTACCATGTAAACTCTCGAAGAAATTAAGATAGATATGGACAGAATGTGTTTCTGCATCTGAACTGGAACATCACATGGAGATTTAATGGTTTCAGCTGCTGCCTGCTGCCTTCCTACCTACAGTTCCCTTAACTTGCCTCAAGCTTCTCTGTTGTGACAACCCCTCCCACCCACAGCCTCCTCCACTTGGGAAGATGCTATCCCCAGGAAGGGTTATCTGAGACAGCAAGAGCCGTTTAGGACTGTGCTGGAAACGCTGCTGCAAGCCTGGGGCAGGTTCTGAGCAGCCCAAGGCGGAGGCAGAGCCCCAAATCCCTGGCTTACCACTGACCCTCTACTGAACATCAGCGGTGAGCGACTCGGCCCCACCTGCAGCCGTGGCATTGCTGGGCCAGCGCTCACCAGAGCCTCTCTCCGTGTCCTCCCCAGACCTTGCCTCCACACAAACCAGCTAAAATAACACAGCTGCCCTGCTGATTATAAAAACAGGTTTCAGCAGAGAGGACCAGAGCTGTTTTGCCTACAAGGGCAGAGGAATTCCTATGACACGGGAAGACTGAAAAATAATCAGCGGAGGGCAGACATTTAAGAGAAATGTTTTTTAAGCCACTCAAAAAAAAAACTATGCCAACAAGAGGGACTGATAACATACTCGCTATATAAATTCAACCCATTACAATAATATTTGCTTGGAAAGACATCCTGTTGAAAGCTGGCCTTTTAGGTAAGTGTGCTTGTAACATCACAGTTTTACAATCTGTTTGGTGAGCTGGCTGCTCCCAAAAAATTGCCCCAGCTTGGGAGCTGAGACAGGCAGAGCATCACTCAGGTCTTTGCTAGAGGCTTCGCATGCAGCCACTTCCAAACCCCATGCTGCTAGGGTCAATCCAACATCAAAGCTTGGAAGGGAACTGGTGCATCAGAGCACCGCATGTGCTCCATGCCTGCCTTCTCCACTGGCCTGAGCTGAAGAGCATGCCTTGCTTTCCTGGTTTATTAACATTCCTCAATTAGCTAGTGTTTGCATCCCAACTGTCCAGATACACTTTCCTCTGCTGGAGGGTCTGATGGAGGTTTGTGCCTGGATCACACCTCGTTCATGTGCTGCCTTGGAGCAGAAGCCAGATTTCTCCATTATTGAGTGTGACTGCTGTGTGTAAACAGCACACAGAGGGAAGAATCTTGCTCATCAGCAAATGAGGCTTTTATTGCCATTTTCCTCAGAGGAGGCCTAAATTCAAAGCACTGAGACATGTAAGTCTTGTCAAGCAGCAGGAGTCCCTTCTTTAACTTCATCTGGTTGTTCTTCATTTTTGCTGCCTAGAGCAATTCTGCAAAAATTCCTTTGAAACTTGGGAGGCAGATAGGTTCAGCAGTGCCATGTAAAACCTGAGTAAAATCTGGTGCTGGAGTTTTAAAGCATGTAATGAAGAGCAAGTGCTGAAAACAGACAGAGCCTATGTAAGCCAAAGGTCAAGGCTGTACATCCAGAATCCCAATTTGGGATTCTGTATGCATCCACTCTGAGAGACATAGAAAGAAAGGTTTACACTTACAAAGTTCGAAACTTACTTAAAATGAACCACTAGGATTGGATTAGTTATTAGCAGAAGGCAGTGCACATATTGGTGGTAATTAAAGTCCTAGAAGCAGCTGATGGTAGGCATAGGAGGGATAAAATGCCTAAAGGAAAAAGGAGCATAGGACGGCCAATAAGAAATTATTCTGCCTGTGAAAGAAACAAACTGTGCCTAGTGAAATGAAAATTAGGAGGCTGAAGAACATAGGCATAAATGATCTCAACTTAGCACAGGTATAACCATCAGTGCAGCCCCGTGAGTCTGCTGGACCAGTGGGAAAGGAAGTGCTAAAAGCTAATTAATGTTGAAGAGTTCTTACATCTGTCTCTCCTGATAACAAGAAGTTACACGACTCCTGCTAGCTTCAGAGCACTCCTCCATAGCAATTGATGAATATGAAGAATTGCAGAAGGATGTGGCAGAGCAGCTGGATTTGTCGCAAATGGAGCCTTTAATTAGCAGTCATCTACAGGGTTCTGTCCTGGGGGCATCCTCCTCCTCCCAGGCCCCTTTGGCCAAGGTCTGCCTACTCCATTTCACACCATGACGTGGATAATTTGTGAGGAGCTTGTGTCAGGGTGCAGAATGGACTCACAGCTGCTCCTACATGGCCCCAAGCCTCTGTGGAGACAGAGATGAGCAAGCTACTGGCTCAGGCAGGGCGACCACCACAGACACAGAAACCCCCCGGTCATGTTGCACACGCCCTGTCACACTGTATGAACTGAGGTCAGGTGGGGAACTGTGGCAGCACCCATTAACAGCATCCGTGGCACAGGCTGGAAAGTTTCTCCAACAAGGTCTGACAGCTCCTGACACTCACAGTGACAGTAAACGAGCCTCTTGGAGGACTCTGTGTTTACAGCACTGCCATTAATAAAATCCTCTCCTAATTCTGTAAACCTGTCATCTCTCACCTGAAGAATCAAAGGGTTTCTACTCTACAGAAATACACTTTGCATTTGCACTACTAAAAACCAGACCAAACAGTCAACGTTTTTCCCCAAAACCTTTTTTTTTCTATCACAGAGATGCAGTCACAACAAAATCCCATAACCCCTTTTTTCTTCCTCTGCAGACCGTCTTTAAAGGAACGCATCTTGTGGGTGAGATACAGGGCGCTGTCATGAGAGACAGAAAGGGAAAATATATTTGGCTGGAGCTTACCAGCACAAGTTGTGTTAAAGTGCAGCGGTCATCAGACAAACCAGGACTGGTCAGACACCAATCCTACTGCAGAGCCATCACAGACTGAGCTGTTACTCCATCTGGTGTGCCGTGTCCAGTTCTGGCCTCCTCAGGACAAGACAGACAAAGTGGTCCTGGAGGGAGTCCAGCGGAGGGCAACAAAGGGACTGGAACATTTCTCTTATGAGGACAGGCTGAGGGAACTGGGCCTGTTTCGCCTCAAGAAGAGATGGCTGAGAAGGGACCTCCTCAATGGCCATCAGTACCTGCAGGGAGGTTTCAGAGGATGGACCAGGCTCTGCTCTGTGGTGCCCAGCAACAGAACAAGAGGCAATAGGCAGAAACTGATGCCCAGAAAGTTCCCCCTGAACATGAGGAAGAACTTCTTCCCTGTGCAGTGACTGAGCACTGGAACAGATTGTCTAGAGAGGCTGTGGAGTCTCCCTCACTGGAGATATTTCAGAACTGTGTGGACACAATTCTGTGAAATCTGCTCTAGGATGACCCTGCTTGAGCAGGGAGGTTGGACCAGATGAGCCACTGTGGTCTCTTCCAACCTGACCCATTCTGTGATTCTGTGAGTTTGGCAGCATAAAACATCAAGAGAAATACCCAGTTAAGTAAAAGGCTCTGTCTAACATTCATAAGATAATGTATGTCAAATCAATTACTGCAAAGTCATCCAACATTACCAATTCTTGCTTAAGAAACATTGCAGAAACCTCGACTGAACACATTTTACATAAAATACTCAAAGTATTTTATGCTGCAAATGCTCCCAAGACTGGCAAGGCTGAGTAGCCTGCACAGGGACTAAATAACTGAAAAGAAAGTGAGAATGAGCTGTGGTCTATTCAGACATTCCCCCCAACCCCAGCTGTGGTAAAGCCTCTCTCCCGGAACAACCAAACGGCAGCACTGCTGAAGCCACACGTGGCTGTCCCCCAGACTGGAGTTACTTACACGCTGCTGTCTGTCAGCGACATGGTGTCGGCATCGCTGGACATGCTCTGCTGCTCGCTGTCGTTGGCACTGGTGGCTGGTGCCAAAGCATAGCCCGTGTTGACATAGTAGGGGTTAACAGGCTCTCTCCACGACCCATGCCTGTGAGAGAGAAATGAGAGTCACATTAGAAGGCCACAACCTTGACCATGCTCTGCAACACCAGGCAGAAGGACTCTGCCTGAAGCCCCAGCCTCAACAAGAGGCTACACAATAAGCTGCGCTCACACTAAGTTGCACTGACAGAGCCATGAACAATTGGACTCATAACTGGAAGAAAAAGGGTGTAATGAAGGAGTAATGAAGGTGATACTGTTAGAGATAAGGGAGGGAATGAGACATTATGGAAGAAGTCCTGTTTCCATCAGGGTTTATGGAGCCCATGGGCTAGCTGCTTAGCACTGTTATTCTATGAGCATCTAAAAGCAATACCTAGATTGTAAAACAGCATTTTTCTTAGTCAAAATAGGCTTCTGCTCTTCCAACAGGGAGGGATGCGTAGCAGAGCTCACCCATTCTATGCTTACTTTAACATCCCTCTTTACTCCAACACGTTTGTAGAGGGAAGGAGGTGAAGCAAGAAACAGCTGTTGCTCAAAGCACTGTACCTAAAGCCAACCTCCAGTGTTGCACTGAAGTACATCAGACACTTGCAAATTCCACCAGGAAGGACCACCCAATCACACTGTCTTTTCCAGTGGACAATCTGCTCATGGATCTATGGAGGCTGGTTTGTACACAACCCAAACCTTGTTATTCAAGTACACATGCAGGCCAGCCTCCTTCTCTTCAGCAAAATGCCAGGAAGGGAGGATGCCTGCATGAGCTAACCTGGGAGGTGAGCTTCTTGCTCAGGAGGAGACCTGCACTGATGGTGAAGCAGTCTGTGAACCAAGCAGGCAAGAATTCCTTCACTGGCTGACTCTGCCACCAGCACAGAAAAGCCACTGCTGCCAACGCGCCTCCAGCTCTGCCACCCTGCAGGACAGACAGGCCATGCAGGCATCTTGTTCTCCTGTAAGTCATTTTGTAATTTGCCAGAAGAAGGAACAAGCTGAAATATTCACATCAACCAAACAGCACTTAATCCCCTGTTCTGCCTGCCTTCCCCTCTGCATGAAGAGCAGCATTTTCAAGATACCTTGAAGTTGATGAATTCCTGGGTTTTCCAAGCTCTAAAAATCAGAGTCCTGTTTCAGATCACAAAGCTCATCAGCATCATCTTTCATCTTTTACTTAGTAACTCAGTAACTGGCACCTGGTTGATGTGGTTTGCAATAGGCCCTGAGCAAACATCTCCATGGAGGGCACATCACGCAATGTGTGCTTCCCTGGTCCACCAAGAAAAGCATTTCTGGTTCTACTGTGGTGGTTAAAGTCCTACAGACAACAGAAAACAGCCCCTGCCCTGATGAGTTTCCATTTAGATAACTCAAGGAAACCCATGAGAAACACACAGATGGAGGCACCACAGGTGAGGAAGACACCAGCAAAAGGCAAAGCTGGCAGTTTGTGTACATTTGTGTGGAGTATAAACGCAGGGTGGGCACTACACGAACTGGGACTGGCAGAGAGCCCATTTAAAGCAGAGGTTTTCAGATGTTGTTATGTAAAATATGGCACATGGTGTACCAGGATGGAAGCATTACCAAAGTATTTTAAAACCTGAATTGGACAGGGCTACAGCCCTCAGCCAATGCATTGCTCGCCCAGCTGCTATTCACCTGCCCTATTCAGCACACAACCTATTTTCCCTGTAATTCAAGGGGTCATGGATATTCACTGGTCACTAGGAAAAACCATATTTCTTCTGGTCCATTATGGGGTCAATTAGAAACAAGTTCCTCTCCTACTCTCACAAAAAGGAAACTAATATTTTGTGTGCCACAAACCAACCAAAACTCCAAGCTATTTCTCCTTGGATGATGAAGCTCAGTATAGTTGCAGAATGGTGCAAAGAGCATTCAAAACTGAGCCAGCTGAGGCTTTTCATGGCTGTTTGGCAGAAGGGTTCCTTGTGAGGTGTCTCCATGCTCGGGTACAATACGGAGTCAGTTGGGGATGAGCACAGAGGAGCCTAGGGATGGTGAATCACCAGAGACACCTTCTAGCATGCAAACTTTCTGTCAGTCGCTGCAGATGTGCACTGGAGCAAACTTATTTCTATATCCCATTAGGTTTCAGACCAGCTTTCTAGGGCAAGTACAGGAAATAATTTGAACAAGTTCACCCTAGAAAGCAAGCGATAATAAGTGAAAACCTTACCAGCCCCCTTCAGCTGTTCTCCCTGTGCAGAACGGTCAGTTCTGAACATTAAAAGAGTGCTCTGCAGTGCAAGCCTCCTGTCAAATCCGACATGACAGCGGTGTGATGGAGGCTCAGACAACCTCTTAAATTGAGGCAAGAATGATGGATAGCTCAGGCCTTCCCTGAGGGCAAAGAGAAGGATGATTTCTGGACAACCCAATTAAAACATAGCACCAACTTCTAGTGGACCTTTTGCCAGGACCCTGTGGAAGAGGCATGGATTATTCTAGCAGTATGTTAAGAAAGCACTCAGATATACAGAATAAAATGCACAGGACAATCCATTTCTCCTTTGTATCTGCTGATACAAAGACAGAGCAGCAGAGAATACCTGAAGAGGTCATTGGGTGTGGAACTGTGATGGCTGAAGGAACCAAGAGTGAGCGGATGGGTCCTGGGTGGTACCTGGCATCTCCAGAGGAGCTGGAATGGCTGGACTCTCCTACAACACTCCTCGGCTGTGGTCTTCCCACTGAGGATGCAGGTTTGGTCACCACTGTTGTATTTAGCTAAAATTACACACTTAAGCATGTATACAACAGGGATTACTTCCATTTTAGCTCTGCCTCTAATACATCAATGCAAACGTAAACTTTTGGTAAGCGTAAGGAGATGGAAAGGGTATAGGATTTCAAAGCAATCGTAACAGGTTACATTACTTTTGAGGAATCCATCTGTATTCAATCCTTTTCCTAATGTTCCCTCTCCCTGACAACTCTCTTCAGCTGGCTCGTATCACTATTTGAATGTTTTGTGCCGTGCCTCTGAAGAACGCTTTCAACATCTATTAGGAGGAAAACATTAAAGGAACATGGAGTCTAACAAAAAAAACTGGTCACTTCTGATCTGGGAGGGGAGGCTGCTTTAAAAGGGATTCAGGCACCCTCAGAGCAATTTGAAATGTCAGCTAAAAACCTCACATACTGAGCTCTATGCACTGATAAGGGCGATAAAAGGAAAGGTGAACATTTAAAGTTAGACTTCACAAAAATTCCTGCAACCTTCCAGAATTTTATTTCATTTTTTAAGACAGAAAGAGCAATGAGCATTTTTGAAATGAACACAGAACATTTCATACATTGCAGAAATAAAGCTACATGTATCTTCTGCAGCTCTCAGTTGCTCAACCCTCAAAATAATCACATAGGGAACAATTATAACAGAGATCACAGCGACCCGAGTAAGTCAGCCTGACCAGCTGCCTTTTCTTTGCATAAAGCCCTCCGCTGATCACTGCACATTCCGGTAATGCTGACAAGGGCCTAAACTGCTGTGCAAAACCAGCAAGAACTTCCTTAAGGCTTCCTTTTACCTGTTCTGGGTTTATTTTGCATGTTGTCTTGGCTGCATCCCATCCACCCCAAATCTCTCACTCCTCTGACCAAGCACCCAGCACTTGGGACATCAGCACCATCAGATTGTGGAGCCTAAATGTAAAAGAGCAGAGAGGTGAGGTCCTCTTCAGCCCTCTTGCTCTGTGTGGAGTTCCCACTGTATCCTGAGTCCCTAAAGGCATCCTTTTCCTTCCCTCCTGGTATCCCCAGTCTCCCTCACACAACTTCCCCCAATGGCTATTTCAATTTTAAATCAAAGATGCAAAGTCCTCCAACCTTTGCCAAACATGCTACTCTTTGCTCTATGCAAAAATCCCAGGGCTGGTGTGCTCTGGCGAGGAATTGCATCACCTTTAGCATCCACAGTGGGAGGAAGAGCTCACTGATCCCGCCTCCAAAGCCAAATCTGTGCGGCACACCCTCTGGTTCTCACCAGCTAGGTACCTCCTCCACTGATGTTCTTCATCAAGCATGGGAAAAAAACCACTAAGGCAAGAAGGAAACTTCCTTGAAGATGAAAGGCCTCTAGGCAACTAATTTCTGTAGAATTTAAATTTCCACTGGAGGGAATAAGTTGCACAACACTCTGCTGGCAGGTCTGAGAGACATGGTCTTCCCAAGCCTGCTAGCAGTTCCAGCGTGGCTGGAACAGCTCCCAGTTTAACAGGAAAGCTGATCAATCCATCAGTTTTCATTGCTACCACCTTCTCCAGCTCCAGCACTAAACTTTTATGGCACTGACATTTTCTGGAAGAAAATTTTTACTCAAAAGAATTGAAGCTGTGATAGAATCCAGGCAAGCCTTCTCTTGCAAGGGTGCCCCACCTCCCTAACCCAGAAATAAGCACATCTCCAAAGTCCCTGGTGGCATGGGAAGCTCCTCCAAACTCCTGCACTACCAAGGAAGCAGCTGTTTGAGATACAGTATTAGCAAATCCAAGAGATAAAAGACTCATGAAACTGACAACTGCAAAACTCCAATGCATTCTCCCTAAACAGCTCTTCCAGAAGTTTTCCTCCCATGCCATAGTCTGAACCTTTAGTCACCACAGTTCAGGTGAGCAGCTCATTTTTAACACGGGAGAGATCCCATTTTCCAGACACCTTGAACTGATAACCACCCGAGTCACCTTGGAAAGTTCTGAGCTGTAGGAATTCTGGGGATGTTGGCAAGTCCCACAGAAGGACACCCCAAAATGGATCCTGTGTGTCTCCCCACAGCCGATGGCAGGTGGAGGAGCTGCACTGCAGTGAGCAACCTCGTAGCACAACACAATTCCTCCCTTGCTCTTCTGGTGGGTGGTGTTTGGGCTGAGACAACAGATCAGGGCTGCAACTCAATGGCACCCAGCTACTCATTCTGTGCTCCCGCCCCATTTTTTCACATCAAGTTCTGAAAAATCAGTTCAAACTTTTGCAGGCCTATGTCTGAAGATGACTATTTCTAGGAAACTAGCACTAAGCATTGCTCTTATTTGGTGACTCTGGTCATTCTGCATTCATGACTGGGAGGATGCAGTCTCATGCTGAGACATCCTTCCAGCTCATTACTTTGACATGTTCCATGTGGAAAAAAAAATCATTTAAAAAGTTACTTCCATCCAAGAAACAAAAAGTCCTTCCAGAATGACTGGTCACTGAGTCTCCAGCTGGCCACT
The DNA here is from genome assembly GCA_013400735.1 of Pomatostomus ruficeps. NCBI lineage: Eukaryota > Metazoa > Chordata > Aves > Passeriformes > Timaliidae > Pomatostomus > Pomatostomus ruficeps. The sequence continues at coordinate 84,401 of VYZT01014685.1, read as the reverse complement.
TACTTCCAAAACTTACATCCACCCACAAGCAGGTGACTCTCATATCGTTCATGATGTTCCACATTTCATTATCACAACCAGTCAATCAAATTAAAAGCTGCACATGTTGGCTTATGATGTACAAGGCGAAGCAAATCCCTTCAGCATATCTAAATAGCACGTGCTGACAAGAGTGTCCCAGCAGCAGGGTCACCTTTAAACACGGGATTACAACAGCATCCACCACGGAGTCCAATTTACGAGATTACATTAATCCACCACTTGAACGGAAAAGTCTGTTTCCAATCTGTGGTACCAACAGCTATCACAGAAGTTGCATCATACAACTTTTCCCAAACCATCATCATGGGAACATTTTGGAGCTAAGAACAAAAAGTCTGTGAAGGTGCAAAGCTGAAAACCTTCACTCCTGACTGGATTTGGTCTGCGCTAAAGACGCAAAGTCGTCTCAAGAGGTTAAAATTGGGGATTTACCTGATAATCTGCTTGCAGATTGTTGGGGTTGCTCCACTTAAAGCTCTTCCCAATTACTCTGGCTACTCAGATGCTGCTGTGCATCTCAACTTTATCACTGCCAATGTCAGGCTAATCACATGTGTTCCAGGCAAGGGCAGTTTCTTCAAAGATCACATCAATTCTGGACAAGTTAATCTGTTCTTTGAGGTCTCCATATGGCTCTTGCCAAGAAAGTTCACTTCCAGCTCTGCAGCCGGCAAGCGCAGCGGCCTCGGCGCTCTGCAGAGCATTACAAAGGAACCAGATCAAAGTTGTGTCTTACAAAAAAATGAAATCTGAAGTTTGAAAAGCAACAGCAGCCTGTCACTTGTAGGCTTAAAGACGACTTCTGCATGCTCCAGCTATCAGGGAATTTATGATTACAGTCTGGCTTTTAAAAGCTGATGAAAAAAATGACGCTCTTTAGCACTCCTTGCCTTTGCAAATCTGTATCTTCTTCCCTGCCTATTCATCCTCCCACACCAGAGGAAGAAGGGAAATAAATAAAAATGTAACTAAAAGTACAGATAAGGGCTCTTCTTCTCTTTTCTTCTAAGGCATTCACTTCCATTTTAGGACTACATGGAGATTATTTTATGGGGAGCTGGGAGCTTCAGCAATTATTGTGAAGTATTAAAGCACAGTTACAAAAGCTAAATACAAGATTTACCAGTCTGAATTACCAGTTTCCAACTCCTTTGCATTTACCAAGGACATGCTACTTCTCAGGCAGGAGTAATGTACAGAGGATGCATTAATTGCAACCAGTAATTTAGATCATGGGATACAGCAAGGTGGGGGAGAGAATCTAGGAAGGAAGTTGAAATACAGGAAATAAAATGTTTGCCTAAGGAGGCAAATAAGGACTAGATAGGCTAAATATTGTGGCTGTACTGTCCTATCGTCAGCCTAACCTTCTTAGGAAAGGCTTTCAGACAACAGGATGAAACCACAGTGTTCCAAGGAAACTGCAGAACAAGTCCCTCAAGATTTCATCTGACTGTGCATCTCCAAACCAGCCCTCCCAGCTCCTCCTCCCCAGTGGAGGCGAGGCTGTGCTCACTCATCACCCCAATGTAATACTGGATTTTGTCCACCAGTTACACATTTAAAATCAAAACTGCAAAAATCTGAGTCCAACAAACAATTAAAGCAAGTCCTTCCTAAAAACAATGCATGTCCTCCCTAGACTAAGACCACAAACCTCATTTATTTAATAGCTCAAAGCACAAGATATTCATTAAAATAAAAAAAAAAAATACGGGCAACACAATGTCTGCACAACAATTAACAGGACAACTGGATCATCTTCCTGAAATAAAGTGAATGTTGCAGAACATTCTGTTCCATATCTAACAATAATGGGTATCTGCCTAGGTTAATTTCAATATATTAGTCTGAGTTTATACCATAACACAGTAGTTTTGTTTGTTTTTTTTAAATGATGACACGAATCATTCATTATTCCTTATCTGTCATGGAAGACTGACAACATTAGGGACATTTTCTATAAAATATACAGGATATTTGGCTGCACGAATTGCGACTGAACAAGAGCCTCACTGCTTTGGAGCAGCCAGGCTGCATCAGCCATCCAAAAGCTGCTGTAGTGACTTAAGAAGCTACAAAAGAAGGGCAAACCCAGCAGTGTGTGTGCATTTAGGATATCCAGGGTACACTGCTCCCACCCATGAGCCACACTTGCCTCCATGTCCCAGCCTCTCTCAGACAATCCATCACAGGAGAACTAATTTTAGTATTTTATGGGAAGGGACAGAATCAAACTTGTGCAGGGATGTACTGAACATCCACACATGTTAACCCCTGAAACAAGTGGGACCTGAGTCTTCATCCCTGATTTTTTGACCCTTCAAATGTGCTCTCCCTGGGGCACCAGGATCGCTAACATGGACACAGGTAGAGAGAGGGCTGATAATGCAGTCTCCTTTCCCCTGCTTAAACTGAGAGCTGGGGAAAATTCAGCAAGAGGCTGATTGGCAAGAGCTTCCCACTCTGCTAATTGGCTCCTCAGACTGAAATGACATCTATGTTTAATACAAGTGATGTTATATATATACATATATATGTGTGGCTAAGTGGACACACAGAGCAGGCATTTCAGACAGCATTTCAGTGCCAGCTCCCGGCTCTCTGCTTTCCTTGGTGACTGTCCCAGGTAAATTGGGGCTGGTGGAGAGGGGAAATGTTTTGCCAAGTGCTGTGAGGGTCTTTTGCATGGGCCTCTCAGTTTTTTGCTCCACGGTTTTGCTTCCCTGGGAAGGCAGGCGGGGCAGCCGGGAAAAGTAAAGGAGGTCCAGAGGAAACGGTTCTTCCCAGAAGGGGCCACCATGTCCCAGATGGAATAACACCAGGGAACCTCCTGACAGCTCACAGCCTTCCATGTCATGCCAAGCGAGCGACCACCCGTCCCTGCCTGCAGCCCGGGGTGCTGCTCCCTCCGCAGATGGAACAGGCGGCCGAGAGCGTCTCCGGCATTCCAGCCGCGGGCCGGCTGTGCCGACACCCACGCACTGCGGCTCCCAGCCCAGAGCAACCCCCTCGCCCACACTGACAGCGCCTTCGTGGAACAAATTACTTCCAAATGCCTGGCTCTGAGGCACAGGGAAAGAGGGAAGCCCAGGTTTGTACCTGGGTCTGCTCACAACATAAAGAAGGCAGCAGCTCCACTTAAAAACACCACTGCCTGCAAACTATCAAATTAATCCCAGGATTTCAACAGCTTTTCTTCATTATTTTTTGTCTCAACCAAACCACAAATTTACTTAATGACTAAACCAGGCGAGCGAGTACTTTGTTTTCCAGACAGCAGGAACGTTTCTAACGGGATCCAGGTTTTCAGGACACACATTTACCCAACGTCAGGCAAGGAGAGAGAGGTTCCATTGCCGAGATGCGTTTGATGCTTTTTTTAACTCCCCTAAACCTGCCAGCACCGTGGCTGGGGCATCTCCGAGCCCTGAGCCCGAAGAGAGGCACTGAGCAGGGTGAGGAGGAATACAATAAGAACACTGTGTTCCAGGAATGACTGAATAAAGGCAAGAGCATGCTTTTGGCCAGCAGGATTCAGCACTGTAACTCTGTCTGCCACTTTTCTTCTCTGTCTGAAGCAACGTTGTTTGTCCACGCTTTTCTGAAATGGAAAGTATTTCCTCTTGCCTGCTTGTTCCAAGGAAAGATCTGAGGATGCCTGGTATAACCAGGCAGAACAGGGGATTCTCCAGTGACTTGACTCTTCTTTGCCAAAATTTCTGCTCTACAAGAAAGGGCTTACAAGAAAGAAATTACAAGCAGATTTCTCTGCAAGTTCAGTAACTTAAGACCAGGGTCTGTAGAATGAGTAAGTTTTTGGACGGAAACAAAGCATCCAGCTTTGGCCAATGACTCCAGATTACTCCCTGCCTTCCAACATACCTACAGAGCCTATGGAATGTTCAAAAACGTAGGACAGGGACATCTACAGGTACGTGGACCAGACTGGGGAATGGGAGTCACTGGAAACCAAGGGCTAAGTGAGACCACGGATGCTCAATCCCTCCTTGGACCACCAAAGTTTTTCAGGAGGGCATCAACCCCAGCACTGCAATCCATTGTTGTATTGCTTTCAGGGATAAATTTCCCAATACTTCAATCACAACAGTGGTATTGCAGATGGTTGAAATGAAAGGGGAAGATATGCAGCTCAGGGGGGCTCTGTTTTACAAAGACTTTGACATAAAACCACTTGCCTGTGCCACTGGGCTGTGTAACATAAGCTGAGCTGCATGACCACAGACTTGCTAGCCTCACTTGAATCCCCCTCAAAACAATCGTATGAAACTCAATACTTGTTACCAAGTTATTGCCAAGAAACTTGGAATTTTAATGGAATTACAAATTTGGGCAGCAGACACAACCAGTTGATGTAATATTTTGAATGCCTACGAGGCACCTGACTTAGTGCCTCAAAACCACTCAGGTTTGCTCATGAAGACCTTTGACAAAGCCCTAACTAATGATGAGGTGGGCAGAATTAGCAGTAATCCTGCACAAAATAGAAGACTTTATTTCACTGATTAAGGTCTGGCTCACAAGGCACATGAAGAGAAGAGGTCTGCCTCTGAGCAGAGTCGCTCGCTAGTGTCTTAACTCCTACAGAAATGATCCAAGAAACTTCCCCCATTGAACAAGAACCTTTGAGGTGAATGAACTCTGACCTCAGCTGGTAACAAAACCAAAACCATGGAGGGCTGGCAGGACCTGGCAGAGATAAAGCTGAGAGTCAAGATTTAATAGTGCTCCCAGAGGGGAGATTCTGCTGATTAGAAACATCCTAATCTTCTCTCTCAGTGTATATTAAGGGTCAAGAAGTGGGATCAGATATTGGCAGCACATGAAAAAACAACTCAGTCGAGCAAACGACCTTCACAAAGACATTTCATACCTTCACATTAAAAATTCCTGCAAAGTCTTATTTAACTTTCCTTCCATCTAGGGAACACATTCAAGTTTAAAGTCAAGAGACCATTAGATCAGGACAGAAAAGAAGTACCCCTGCAGAAGGCTTCTGCCTCCAATCAGTACTTTATAATGAGCAAGAGTTCATAACCATCAGCTGACTGCAACCATGACCGATAAGTAGGTCTCAGAAGTACAGCACCATGAAACAGGGCTTCTCTAGCAGTGCTCTGGAGTCTCACAGGCTCCCCAAAAGGGGTCATTAAAGGATACTTGTTGGATCATGTTAACAAACGGCAGCCTGTATCAACAACAACATACTGGCAAGCTGCAAAAAGCTTTTAAACTTGCTCTATTATTTATTGCTCAGCTCCGAAGAGATGTCAGCATCACAGCAAAAGTATAAATCCTAACTCGGTCTCCTGGTCTCTACTGGGAGCTTGTAATCTGACTTTGCCTTCACAGCTGAAGCTGACCTGGCCAATATAACGCAGAGGCTGGGGCAAGAGGAGGGTGCGCTGAGTCATGTTGTCCTTCTGACAAGGTCTACTGGAGGCTGACAGCAATGACAAATCCTCAGAAAACTGTAATAACAACCCCCAGAAGGAATGTAAAACACAGAAACTGTGTCTAAGGGAGACAGATGGTGTTAAAAAGGGTATTTCCATTTCTAGAGATACTTATTTTCTTTCTTTTTTAAGAGTTTAGCAGACTTGCTGTTGTCCCTGGAAAATAAGCATACAGAGGGAAGACGGTTTTGTGAAGCTGCTACAAACAGCCCTCCTTTTAAACAAAGATTAAAGTAACTTTTCCTTAGATGGTGAGCATGAAGTATTCTTTCACAGTCCTAGTTTTGGGACAGTCACCAAACCTTGCATCTTCAGCCAGACCTGGAAGCCAAACCATCAATCGCTGCATCAAGGTCACACAAAGTCATATTTAGAAAGGAAGAATGAAGTCAGTGGATTCAGTTTCCCACTTCTCATGGCTGTTCTTTTGCAACTGGATCTAAATTTGGTGTTTGATTGGCAAGCCAAGAGCAAACAATTTCAGAGCAGTGAGAAAGACGGAGACCAGCATCCAAAGGGAGCCAGGGCAGGTGGGTCAGTAATCCCTATTTACTGGGAATTCCTTGACTGTAACTCCAAGGTTGGTGTGCTGGGCATGCTCTGCTCCTGCGGGTGACACATCTCCAGAGACATTCTAAATAATCCAAGGTGCAAGAACCAGTTCACCTCATTGAAACACGTATTAAAATGTAGAGAAAAACAGTTTAAGAAGGCAGGGAGGGGAAAAAAATTAAAAATAAACATAGACAAATCGCACAGGAGCTCACAGGGTCATTCCTGGGACACAGCAATACCAAAGGGTCCAGCCAAACTCCAGACCCGGGGGGAGGTGAAACACCTTTAACTGTTTAGGAGGTTTATACATGTGGTCCATCCCCTTATGAGGCTTGGCCACTGCTCGGGCAAATCCTGTGCTTGTTTTTCCGGGGGACACTTCACAGCAAGTGAAACTTGACTTCAAGAACTGTGCTGGGGTTTGTTGTTATTTTGCTTTCAAGATTTTTTCTGGTTTGGGTCTCATGCATTGGAACAGGCAGATATATGGGCTTTTACCTTTATTGCACAAATTCCACAGTATCTTTTCATCTGGTATGCATTATTGTGGTATATATATGAAGTACCATGTCCACTTTAAGTGCTATAAAAGAGCTGTTTGAAGCCTTGTTCCATTCCTATCTATCTTTGTACAATTAAAACCAGTGAACAGTTCCATATAGGAAGAATAAGTGACACTGAAAGCAATATGCTTTTTATTCTAAATAAATTAACCACTGTTCAGATAAAAGATGACAGTATTTGGTTTTTTACCTCAGTTTCTTAAAGATGTTTTCTCCTTAAGACAGCAGGGACAAACCATCTGTAAGCTGGAAAAAAGGTATCTTCTACTCAAAAAGTATTTCTTTTGCTCATGTATCACTTACTAACTCTTACTCCTCTCCGCAGAACTTCATCTGCTTAGGGAACATGATAAATAAATGGATTCATATCCTTATTTTTCCCCCTCTTTGTACTCTTACATCACCCAAATCTCATGTTCAATGCAGCATTACTCACTTTGCTGGAGATTCTTCTTGGCAATTTCCACAAGTGTATCTTGTATTTATTTGTGCTGCTGTTCTGGAGGAAGGAAAAGCCATTATCCTCTTATGCACAAAAAACCAACCACAATGCTGAAATTGTCACAACTTTCTCAAGATGTGGGTGCTCAATTGGAAATGCTCTGGGCCTAATACTCAGTGTTTTTTAAGACTTCTGCCTTGATGCATACTCAGTACATCAGCAAGTCTGATCTAGGTCTCAAGTAGCAGACAGAAGGCTGAGGCACACACAATGACTCTCCCAGGGAGAAGAGCTGTCTTCCAGCATTGCTCCGGCAAAAACCAGCACAGAAGGACTCTATTTTCCTGCTTGCATCTTCTGTCTCGTCTACTACAGAACTTTTCAATGGCAAGAGGCAATGCAGATGCCCTGTGCACTTTCCTTCCTACCTGCTCTGGTGGCTCCTCTGGCTGAACCCACCCCATGCATGGAAAAAGCAAAAAGGCTGAAGAACAGGCAGTTTCGGCTACAGCACCTGAAAACCCTGGGAGGCATTGGAAAACCCCTTTCCAGTTCCAATACCCTGTACAGTTTGTCTCTTGCTGGCTCCCAACACCACCTGCACACCGTTGGAGGAACTCCTCCTCCTCACCTCCTCCCTGTCACTGCACAAAAAGCTTTAAAAGCTTTTTTTTTTTTTTTTGTGAGTGCCTTTTCTGGAGGATGTGAAAAGACAGCTGGCTCACCTCACAATGGGTGCTGGAGGCTCCACAATGAGTAGCAGCAGGAATTGCAGTTTCCTGTCTCTGAAGTCTTAGCCATGAGCACCGTCACAGTAAATACACTTTTCAGATACTCTGACTGCCAAAATGTTAAACCATCTTCTATAGAGCTTGTGCCATTTCACAAGCTTATAATTCAGTCATATTGAATGGATCTTTACATGGATGGCAAAATACATGTTCAAGCTGCCAGCATCCCTCCCACCTCCAGCAACCCACTTGCCAAACCCCTGCTTCAAAGTGGGAAAACTGGAAGGTTATCAATGTAAAGTAAATTGTAAGACTCTGACACGAACAAAACAATGTAATTTCCTCCCCCTCTGTTTTTATTAAAATTTGCCAAAATAATTCAGCCTGAGGCAGAATCTCAGCATGGAAGAACACCAAACAACACAGTCTGATAAAGATATGAGCAACTACAACAAAGTTTTATATAATGTGGAATGTTAGGCAACCATGACTACAGCCACTGCTGCCAGCTCTGCCTATAGCATAAATGAGCAGCATTTTAACATCCCCATTAACCCCCTCTCCAAAACTACGAGTCTGGCATATGACTCATAATATCCTTGGCACACACTTTGATCACAAACTTGATGAAAGCACCCGTCCCTGAACCCAGGTATGAAAACTGCAGATGAACTAATCAAAACATGCAGGAGCTTGCGACACCAATGTCTGAGCCTGCACACCTGTAGCTGCAGCACTGGGACTCCTGTGTGACATGATGTGACAGCAAAATGACACCGCTGCCAACCTTTGCTGCTGGTACCTTGTCACATACAGGGAAGAGAGGACAGGATTTGCCAGTGGTTTTTATTCTAGGAGTGACCTTCCTGGGCTACATGTACATCCACAATGTGATGTAAAACTCACACTGTGAATAAGGCAGTGAAGAGACTCCTCTGTTGTGTGTGTGTATTGCTAACACTCAATGGCATCATCTCCTTGCTCCAGATGACAACAGATGTCTGTGTATTCTGCAGATGTGTTTGCAGCTTTTAGCAAATAACAAAGGGATTGATGAATTCCACTCTTGGTGACATGGATTCTCCATGTGCAGCACCACTTTGCTGCTTTCCTGCGAGCAGTAGGGTGACTGCTTGGTGGGGTAGCCTACCTCAGTCCAAGTGAGCAATCAGAGTAATTAACCACATTGCTTTATCCAGATATAAGGAAGAGGACTTTCCCAAGCAGCTACTTCCTGACACTAACCTTGCGAACCCTCTCTGCCCTGCAGGCTCTATTATCTGGGGAAAGTTAGGGAACTTTGGGGCAAAGAAACATCTGCACAATTCCTTGGCTGGGGCCAACCCCAGGAGATGAGAAGGCCATGCATGTCTGCAAGAAGCTGGCTCTGGAACCCACAAGAATAATCCTCTTTTACTGTTGGAAATGCAGTTCCACCCAAAAAAAATGTTTGCAGGATTTTGTTTTCTGCTGCAAACAGAGGAGAAACAGGGCCACAACAGCTCTCAAAGACTTGGGCTTTGTTTCTGGGGAGAATGCCATTTCTGAGAAAGACTTCTGTCCTGCTGGTAGTTTAGGGCAAGTTCACAAAGCGACAAAACTCTGACTTCCAGTGAAAACGTGGTAAGAATCCAGGAGACTGATTATACCCCAGAACGGTGCCTGTTCAGCTCCTAATCTTAGAGAAGAGACATTTCTAGCAGTCCTAAAGGGGAACCAAGGACCATGATTCCATCAGCAGGACAGGATGGGCTGGAAATCATCAGAACCTAGAAAATCTGATCCTGATCAACAGCATTTTCCCGAGTGACAAGAACTAGCAGGCCAAGGTCACCTGCCTGGCTGAAATTCAGACCAGGAGGGCTGGCTGAACAGCAGTAAGAGAGAAGGCTCTTCCAACAGAAGTCTGAAACGTGTGGAACTTTTAGTTCTAGAGCAAGAAAAGATTTTGACCCAGTTTCAGATTTCAAGTCCATCTCCTAAACAAAAGCAGCTGAAGTTTAAACGAGCCAATTCTGCAGATCATTATGTTGCTATTACACAATTCCTTCTAATCCCTGAAGTGTGGAAGATGTGCCAACGCCAACCCAGGCACATCTTTGTCATTTCAGCTGGACTTGCATCCTTTCCACTAAAGATTTCATTCTGCTAAACCATTCTTGACGAATGCCAAACACTAAAATCTCCCAAATATTTATTGTAATTTCTTTGGCCACACTATCACAAGTGCCTAAATTCCCCTTCTCAGTTGGAGAACTATCTAGACCAGAGGTCTCCAAATCTTTCAGCCAAATAAACATCACAAAGGCTCACGAGCCCTATGAGTAGTAAGGGAGAGACTGTTTGTGCTACAAAAGGAACAAAAATGACCAGCCATGCCCTGCTGGCTATTCTCCTCCCCTAAGAACTTGGTCTAATCCCCTCTACCCTAGAGTCCTTAAAAAACAATGTGCCAAGGAAAGGGAGGAACTGCTCTGCATACTGATTCCCTGCAGCTTGGCCATAGCTTGTGGAGGACCACTGCCAGCCAACTGCTGAGAGCAGCCCCCTCTGAGATGCTGTGCTAAGGCCGAGGTTGCTTTTCATCCCTCTGTCCTAGGGACTGCCCAAAGAAACGGTGGGGATGGCTGCAGCTCTCCTGAGATCACGCAACAGCAGAGCTCTTCCCACATCATCTTTGTGTCTCCTAAGCCCAGCAGATGGAAGGGCTGTGGAACCTATAGCCACTCTCTGAGACAGCCCAAGAAGCAACCTAGGCTCATCCAAACATTTTGGGGAGAGGAGGATCAGTCCAAGGGAGGACACTCCCACTTATCTTCTAGTGGCTGCTGACACAGCCCCCTTTAAGTGAGGAGGCACACATGCTTGCTGCTAAACCAGGCAGGGAGCAAGTGCCTGAGGTGCCAAGGGAAGGGGGGGAGATGAGCCAGAAACACGGGCTTATGGCCACCCCTGTGTGCTCCAGCATGTCAAGGCCAAACCTGGAAGCACTGCTGTATTGAAAAGAAGCCACAGTTGAGAAGGTAACATTATAAACCTAGAAAAATAAAGTTTTACTGCTGCTGACTAGCTGGGACATGCAGAACATGTGTTGCAGGGAACATAGCATGATTTTATTAGCAAACACAAAGCCATTCATGCCGAGTGGCCCAAACAGGGTGGGTTGAATTAAGAGAACAATAGCAGTTCATCAGATGGCCCTTTCTTTCACATATGTCTTCAACTTAACTGCACTAGCAAATACTTAAAGAAACTTGGAAATATATTTTCATTCAAAGAGACTCACATTATTAACACATCAGATTGAAATCAAAATAATTGAGAACGTAACCTATTCCTGATGCATTAAATGACTAAATCTAAACCACCAGCACTCAGGCAACCTCCTCCTTTCGGAAACTCACTTTGTGATCAAGGGACTATTTGCCTGATTTAGCCCAAGCCAGCACTTTGCAGCTGTCCTGAGACTAAATTGGATGGTCTTTCAGCAGTGAAGACAGTGAGTGCTGCATCACTACCTGAGTTGTGGGTCACAGGAGAGCTGTGCAGCCCTCGAGTTGTCCAGGGGAAGATGTGCTCAGCCTCAGACCAATCTGAAAGGATAAAACCCCACCCCGTTGCATCAGAGGCTGATGCTAACCACATTTCCAATTCAATCATGGATTCCAGTTCCCCAAATAACAAAACAATAGACACCAAAGAGGAAAAGTGGAAACTGCTGCTTGGGGAAGCTTGCCATGACATGCTGGCTGGAAATGTGCTGGGACCAAATCCTGCTGCAGCCGGGCTGGGACTGAGCACACCAAGGCAGCCCGCAGGGAAGGGCAAGGCTGGCTTCCCCACTTGGAGCTGCCTGCTGGCCCACCTGCCTCCCTCCCTTGCTTCCTCTCCAGCTCTCCTCCAATGCACAGTGTTTGTGCTGCTCACTCACCCTAGGGTGGCAGGGATGAGAAGGGCTGGGACAGCCTGGAGATGGGCTTGGGAAGGAGAGCCTTCAGAAGTCACAGCAGGCTCTGGCTCTGACTGTCTGCGATGGGCACTCCTGCAGCGACAAGGATCTAGAGTTGCCTCAGTCGTGTTTTATGCCCAACCATTTTTAAGACTTGTGTTTTGCCAAGAAACGAGGTAGGTGACTAGAGATGCTGCTGGTTTAGGAACAACCTGCCTACTTAAATTATAGATCTGCCACAGGACACCAGTACAAATGATAAGGCAGCATCCCCCGGCTTAACCTTTGCTGAAGAATTCCTAATCTTCTCTAAGATTAGATTTTTGTTCTTCTTAAGTGCCAGCTAGACTGCAGGGGGCCAGGCCCACAAACACAAATTAATTACATCAACTGTAATTCACACCTCTGGATGTGTTTGTTAAGTGCTTTTTCATAAGGCAGTTGGGGGGAAAAAAATCTAGTAGTGTATCACATTGAACTAGAGATTTCTGTTATGGAAGGAGCATTACATGGGTTACAGTTAGGGCTACCCTAACCCTGATACCCCACAGGAGAATTCAAGCAGACACAGTTTATTTCAGCGCAGGACTGTGTCCATTAGCTTGCAGAGTTCAACCAGACACCTCTAAGATCTGCAACAGCAGCAGTAAAACAGCCATAAAGAGAGCTCAGCTCACCATCATCAGTCTACAGCCCAGAATTCAGTCCCAGTCATGCACAAGGGCTCAGAGACACAGGAGCTTCCCAGCCACTGCTGAGGGATGTCCCTGCCCACCATCGAATCACAACAAAGAAAAGCTGAAACATCAGCAAGGAAGATGCTGTTCCTCAAGGGCTGAAAATCTCCCACTCTAACACACATCCTAGCGTTTCACCTCCTCAGCTGAGGGAGCAGGGGCCTCTGAACACCAGCACTGTGCAAACGACACAGGAGAAATGTTTTGGCTGAGGCAACCCTTGCAGTACAACCTTGGGGCGAGGAACACAGGGCTACTGGTGAGTCTGTGGAAAGTCAGCTCAGCGTCCTGCTGCACCTAGAGGTGACAGACTCGTGTGTAGGACAAGGCCAGGTAACTGCACAGTTGTCCCCCTGCCCAGTACCCCGCAGGGACACTGGGAAAGACAGTCAATGTTATGCTGGTGCAAGGGCAATGTCATTTTCCTATAATTCACCAGAAAGAAACTGCAGAGCAGCTTGGTTTGCTCAGAGAAGGAGAATTCCTCACTGCAAAGAGTGATAGCTGAGCAAGGAGGAGACCCAGCCATGCCGGGGCAGTCCAGATCAGTCCTGCCTAACCCACATTGCGACAACATCCGAAGGGAAAACTCCATGTTTCCGTCCTTCCCGATTCCTTCCTGCTCCTCCAGCCTGGGGACAACAGACAGAGAAAATCACCAGCAGCCCAGTGATGGATGGGCAAAACCTTGACGAGTATCAGATGATCAGCACCCGGAGGCTGATGGCGAGATAGTGGCCCCAAGCTCATCCTGCTGGAATGGCACTTCAGAAATGCCGTGGCTTCTGCTTCCCAGCAAACTGGGTGCCAGTGGCAGGATGGGGTAGGGGAGCACAGGTTTTAGGCGTGTTTTTAGTTCAGTATTCCTACAGTGACCACATGCTGCAGAAGAACAACTTTCTATCCAATCAGAAAATGAAAAAAACCAACTAAACACTAAGGACTAATTGCTTAAGATAAAAACACCTTATCTCCCAAATGATTTCCCTGACCTTTTGATGCATGGCAGTTCTCCTCTGAATAAAAACGTGAACTATTTTCCCAGGGTGGGATTTTCATGAGGGCCTGTAGGTGTGTCAAGGCAAGGTCAGTAAGGAGAGAGGATATTTTTTTATTTTAATTTTTTTTAAGGCCAACAGCTACTGCTTGGAAAAGCTAGCAAGCAAACATCCAGGCCCTCAGATTACCCTCCCTGTCTACAAGAAAAGTAAGAAACTGAAAGTCAAACAGAGGCTGAGAGTAAATGTTCCAAGTTAAATACATTAATCAATTAGGTAATTGGAGTAAAAATGCTGCTCAGTGCCCCTGAAAAGGCCAGGAGAGGTTAGTGAGGGAAGACATGGCAAAGCTGCAGAGAGGACAGCTATCCTCCACAGAACACTGAGGTTATGTGGTGGTGAAGCACTAAGACATGTCAGAAAAGAAATATTCTTTCTACAATTTGGCATTTTTACAATCAAACAGAGAAATGCAGCTTCCAGGCTTAACATTGGAGGCACCTCCTGGGTCTCCATGTGAATCAACTGCTCCTTGGCACTTATCCCCCAGAAATGCACAGTTTGCAACATCCAGGTGGGTCCCTGTGCTCTGCTTCCTCCAGACCTTCCAAAAGCGAGCTGCTTTTGACAGAGGGGTTTGTTTGGGATGGCAAAGCCCTCCACGTATGCAGGGATCCTGCAGCACTAAGCCTGGGCCAGGACGGTGACCACCTCTGCCCACAGACCCTGCCTGTGGACTATCGCAGCTACAACAACGTGGTGGTGCCTATGCAAAGCCAAACTCTTTCTCTGCACAGCCTGGAAAGAATCCCAGCAATTTCAGCGACAGGGCAGTCTTCCTGCCTGCCATCTCCCGTGGATTTTCAGCACAGCTCCTTGAGGCTGCCAAATACCAGCTCCATACACTGCACGAGTGAGTTATTCCAAACATTTTCAGCCATGTTGTTGTGCGCTGAGGTAGAGCTGGGCATGAAGAAAGCATTCATTGAGTTAACTCTGTTTTACTCGGCAAGTGGAACGAATTTCATCACCCCCTACAAGTCCATTCTGTTTTCTATTTATACCACAGCCATTTGGTGCAGGACTCAGGAGCAGCAGGAACAGGTGATGTAATGCACTGTACAAACAGCATTCTGTTCATACAGTGGGAAAATAAAGTGCATTCTCCTGTTTTCTTTGATCACACTTAAAACAATCAGATTAGAAGTCACAGATAACCCAATACATGCTGGAGATGAAAGGACTCTGGAGAAATAAATCACCCAAAGTTAGATATTAAGCAAGATTTTTCTCTCAACAATCAACTTATCTGCAGAGAGAGGAGGAATGACCATGTGGTTTCAAAATCCTGCCAGGCATTTTATTTATTTTTATAATACCATAAAGCTACTCCACCCACTTTTTCAGAAAGAACGTTGCATTACACAACACATCAAAGGGACTTTATGGCCTAAATTAAGCAATAAAATAGTTGAGATTGTGCGTTATGCTGAAAATTGGCCTGCTCCTGGTGCCTGGGAGATGGGAGGCGAACACCACATGTTCAGAGCACCTGAAGAAAGCTCCGGGCAGTATGGCCTGAGGTACTGAAGTGTGTGGCACTTGCATTTAATAGCCCAAAGTGAAGTTTGAGGCTCTTGGTGCCCATTGTAACCCTCTCTTGCTCAGGGGACAGTATCAGTTCAAGGAATGGCTTGGGACAGCAGTGCTAGCACGAAGAGCTGGGACATTAACAGAATATGGTCCTTTACATCCCTAACCTTTAAGGTTTGGTTTATAGTCAGAGTTCTGTTGGAAGCTGTGGGCTTCATGGATGTGGTTCCTCATATTTCACAGCAAGCCATGCCTTGGGAAAGGAGAGGGGAAAACACAAGGGAAAGGTGTTGGTGGGGCTGAAGCACAGCTGCACTTATCATCATCTGGCTACCTCCTCCCTCTCTCACCTTGGTCAAAATGACACAAAAATTAGGAAGAATTAAATCCTCTCTTAAAACGTTTTCTAGCTCACGTGTACTTTGAATTGCAAAATAACCAGGAGCTGGGATACGTAAGAGTAGTGCCTTGGTGTGATGCATTTATTTTCCAGGTCTGCCTCATGCCCTTACAAAGAGAAGTGCGAAATGAGAGGATATCAAGAGAGGAGAAAGTTGGCAGATCCCATCACTCCAGAGCAGAGAGGGGACTAGGCAGATTTTCCATTAGAACAGCTTGGGAGGCACAAGAAAAGTCAAATTCCAAGGACACATGAACTGGCAGGTCCCACACACGCCAGTGTGTGTGTGTCCTTTCATTCTTGCTCCCCGCGCCCCCCCCAAAAAAAGGAAAAAAAGAGAGGTTTAATTAATTTGGGCCCTATCATGATTTTCTGTGGCCTGACTCATAGCGTTTGATCTCCCTAGGCTGGTGAGAGGTGTTTGAGCCTGCCCTCAGAGCCCCTGGCGCTCCAGCCAAGCACCAACAATGACTAGACAGACTTGAGGGCCACTCCTTCCATCTATCAATAGAGTCACTGTTGGGCAAGCTGACTCACTGCTTTCCCTGAGAACTGTTCAGCACCAGGTCGCCATCAAAAGAGCAAAACTAAAATTAAATAATTCTATGTTTGCAGACAGTTAATTCAGCAAGAAGATGGTTTTTATTTTAAGGTTTTGTTTTTAGGAGGTTCCTCCAAAGAAAGCTTGTGTTGCTTCTTTTGTGCGGCAGAGTTGGCTAGGAGCTCCTGGAGGACACACTCAAGTGGCTTTCACTTCTCAGTCATGCTCTAAAGGCACGGAGAGGAGGATACTGAAACCCACAGACTGCATGTAAGGAAAACACACCTACACAAAAGCTCTGGGAACCCCAGATAGAGAAGCAGAGCTGTTCATAAACTAGCCTGCCTTGGCACAGCACCTCCCAGGCCTGCAGTGGGCAACGAGAGGGCTTTTAATTTCCTGTCTTGTCTCTCCAACCCCGTACACAGAACATAGAACCCCAGACTGGATGTGTCAATCTATGTTATGTCTTCCTGCACCGCTCCCCAGCACTGCAGTGGGTCAACACAGCCAAGCCTGGGTGGAGATAGAGGAGGAGTGAACATACCTGGCCTGATGGTTCTATTCCTGCTGTAAAACCCACTCGGAGCTTCAAAGGATTTCCCAGTAAGTTCTCAGCCTCATTTAAGTTCAATTAAGTAATAACATTTAATGTCCCTGCCACGACAGATGCAGCTTGTGAAGATGACGACAACAAAATGACTGTGCATGACACGGATCCAATGAGACAAGAGTTTAGACCTTGGTCATGTAACATACCCCACAACAAGGTCTGCCCAGGATCCAAGATGTTCTCACACATGCCCTAGTCCTAGAGGAATGCTGGCACCATTGGGTCAAGGGCAGCCAAGCAGTAGATGGGACATGAGGACCAACTCCCTGAGCAGAGATGTCTGACTGGGATCAGACATGCTTTCAGTCTGCAGCAGATCAAGGTTCAATACAATCCTATTCTCTACATCCAGGTACCACCACACACCAACAAGGATTGGGATTCTCTGTCTCTATCAGCTTCCTTCAGGCTGTTAAGCTTTAATTGACTGACTCCTCTAAGGTATTCATGAACACCAGCGAGCTCTACAATGTCTTCTAATTAACTGCATTTAAGCAATTAATTTTAAATCAGCCTAGTTCTCCTGAAACTTCATGCAATATGACAGAATAAAGAGATGCCACTACCTTGCTATGAAGACGGCAGCTTTCTGAAGACAAGTCTTAGGAAACTACAAGCCAGACTTCTGCACAACACCACATGAAGATGGTATTTAAGGTTTCCAGGTTCTTTGAAGGCCTCCAGGACTTTACAGGAGAGACCAGTCCCATCGCAAACAAGTCATCTGATACAATTACAAGCTGTGGTGCAGTCCCCAAACTTATCTCAATCAGACACTCTTGATTTCCTGTTTGCGGCATCGACAAATAAAAAGCTCTACATTACAGGTAATTACACTCCACAGAGGACAACAATTAAGAAATAGCCAATTACATTTTACAAGCTCAGGATAATCAAAAGCTTCCTCAAATATCTAGAGTTGCAATAAGTACTTAGAAATGGCAACTCCCAACAAATTGCGGGTAATTTAGAGCAATTCACGCAGATGACATATTTTCTTATCTGTGCTCAAAACCTACAAACTTGGTTCTGAAAAATACTGCAGGAATTCCCAGAACACAGCACTGCTGATTTCTAAAAATAGTTCATTACCTATTTCCACCTTCACTGGCTTCGAAGGTGAGATGTAGGACTCTGGTCACCATGGTGTAAAGTGAAATTAACTATCAGAACACATTTTAGCTGAGGTATTTAAAAAACAGGAGGATCATAACATGCAAGACTAAACAACAAAAATCTATTCATTTTATTTATGTTATTTGAAAAATATGCTTGATTTTAATAGTGCATAATTTGATTTAAGCCTTATAGCTTTTAGAGGAACTGTCATGTCCTTTATTCGTAACCCAGTACTATGGCTTGCACATAGCCAAGGCAGGAGAACCAGGATCAAACAGCAAATTAAAAATCATTAAATGATGGAGAGGAAAGGAAACATGCCTTCTTCATTTATAACTTTTTAGACAGGGGATCTAAAAGCATCCCAAGAGGAACAGAGGAGGAGAGACAGATAAGGATGCAACCTAATGTAGATAGGTTGATATAGTACAGCAATTTCATCCCTCACTTTCAGTGTGTATTTTTTGGGGGGAAAAACGGTTTTCCTTGCTCACATGGGTTATTGGAACTGGAGTTTTACCTCAAGAGCAAGGCTCTCATATAGTATTTCAAGATCCTCTGCAGTGATGGCTCCCTATCTCCTGGTCACCAACCCAGCTGTTACTGCCATTACTTAACCACATGAGCATATGAATTTCTGCAGGGCTCATTGCTGCATAAAAACTGATGAAGTCTCTCAGGATTTGCTTGGCAGTTAATTAAGGACTAAAATCACTGAGGTATTCATTGGAAAAGACCTTTGGAGGAGCAGGATAGTCTAACCTCCAGACTGAAGTGGGACTACTGTCAATACTAGATAAAGTGACCACTGCTGATGTTCTTACTGAGAACATGAATATTTTGAGAAACCTGGTGAGAGGTAAAATCCTGATTAGCTATGGCCAGATACTGAAACAGCCTTTTGTGATCTTGCATCATAGATACCATGGAAAGAGCAAGGAGGAAAGATTAACCCAAGGAAAGCCATCAATGTTTTTGAAAGAGTCTGGGGCAGGCAGCAGCCTGACACGAATATAAACCATGGCTGCAGTGTCAGCTGGAGAGAGGGCTTGGTGCAGAAGGGTCCCCTGTATCAAAGGGAGACCTCATGAACACCTTGTGAAGGCATGCTTAATACAAAGTTTAGATCTACAACACTAACAGGAGACCCTAATAGAAGGAAAAAGTTATTGTCAAACTCTATCTCCACTATAACTGCATTGGTAACAATGCGGTTAGAAAGAGATCCCTCAGCCATTCTGCAGGACTGTTTTCCTTGTCCTCTGTGCCAAAGGCAGAGAGTAATCTGATGTTCTACATCCTGTTCACACTCACCTATTGCTCAGGACTGAATATACTCCTGTTTGACAAACCTGCCTATTTTATTAAGTAGGTAACTACATTGGTTAGATAATTTCAGATGCTTGCTCTTACAACCCCAATTTTGCCTACTTGGCATATCAATGTGTATTCATTCAATCAAAAAAGAGTAACTATTTTTAAAATTCAAATTTTAAAGGAACCACAGTTTTCTTCCCTGCTAATTGCCTTCTGTGGCTTGGCAACATTTTTGTGGACAATAGGTGTTCCTGCCACTACTGTCCCTTCTGGAAGGAGAGGTTTGGCTCCAGTTCCACCCTCTTTCTTCAGCTCAGGCTTCTAGGACGATTTCCAAAGCTGGGAAGTGAGAGGATGATGCCACTCCACACCACCTGAGGCAACATACTACACCCAAGTCCACAGCCCAAGATGGGTTACCTGGGAGGGTTTCTGACACTGCTGGTGCCAAGCCACGGGCAGCAATTAACAAAGGAAAAGAGTTGCTCGTAGCTTGACTGCTGGCAGTGTGCTTGATGGCTCTGGACAGAAGAGTCTACACGAGGTGAGACACAGCAATCCATGCAGAACTGACTCAGGGCATCACCACCAGCGACCAAAACCCTGGTGACCTTGCTGAGGCCAAGCAACTACTGCCTCTCAAGCGAATCCTACCACTGGGGAGCTAATCCAGTGAGCTGTAGGATGCATCTACCCCTCCTGGCATGTGGAATAGCTGTGGGCAGCCACTGGAGGACTGCAGGGCCAGCACCCTCACTATAAAACCAGTGGGATATCAGCTCATTCTCCAGAGCTCCAAGCCACCTCTCCCAGGTGGGGAGTGCCCAAGTCAATGATATTTGGAAAGGACAGTCAGGTCTTAAGGAAAGGGGCTCCAGCACTGCATCTAGAAATGAAAACAGACCAAGGTGGGACCAGCTGACCTTTCTGCCTAGGCTGCTGCAGGAGCAGAAAAAGCTTCCTTGTGCTCTTGACTAACCCTGGCTCTGCTGGCAGCAGGGTTTGGCAGGAGAGGGGCTAGAACAAGGACTGGAGTCTCTGCCTTCCTCAAATTTGCTTGTCTATTGCAGCCACACAGCATGATGGAGCAGTGGAGCTTGACTGGTGACCTGTCCCAGGGACTGGAAGTGTCCCAGGGACCAGGGGTGCCCTGCTGGTGTCTGGAGCAGAGACACAACTCAAGATGCCCATTCTGGAGACCCTTCCCCTCCTCTCCGAGCTCTGCCACGGTGGAGCAGCACCTGTGCCATGCCTCTGGCTGGAGGAAAACGCACCCTGAACCTGATGAAACTGCAAGGCGTTGGTTGCTCGGCAGTGCCACCCACTGCGGTACCAGCTGCCCTCCTGGCCACGCGGGCACGGGCCCTGCCCTGGTGGATGTTATCTGGGCTGGTGAGTCGGGCAGAGTGCTGGGTTACTACAAAAACAACAATAACAACAACAACACCCAGCTGCTTTCAGTTCAGTGCAACACACCTCCAGCTTCTTGGCAGTCACGGAGAGAGAAGCATGTGACAAATGCCCCTCTTCAATAGCATGGGGCTGAAAATAAAAATACTCAGTTTTGCCCAGTTGGGCAGAAAACACCAGCACCTGCAATGACATAACCAGAAGAAAAGCACTGTGACTTCCAGCACCTCTAAAATAAACAACAATAACAACAAAGGGACATCATGCTGTGTGGCTGCAATAGACAAAGGAACTTCCCTCTCTTCCTTCTTCCCCAGACCCCTACAATCCACACAACAGATACTGCTGGAAGGATGTAGAAAGAGGAAGGCAGATGCAGCCCACAGCTTGGCTGTCATGGCTATAACCATAATGTCTCCACTAGTCCCATCAGCGTGTCTGTGCAATCCAGCCTTTGCCATCACCTACACCTACAGAGAACAAATCTACAACAAATATTAAAATGGTGTGAGCCTTGTCTCTCTGACCATCCTAGTGCCAGCCACTGCTACAACAGATTCCACATCACCAGTGAAGAGCCTGGAGACAGCAAGGCCAGAGGAGACAAAGGTGTGCTGGGTTTACCTTTGAAGGGATTTAGATCTGGAGCATTCAACATGGACAAACTGCTGAGACAGGCAGTTACTCAGGTGTATAAACATCACGGGTAGCAAATGCCAGCCTTGCAAGATTTCTCCTCCAAAGCTTAAGAATAAATTCAACATGTTTTTAAATAATTATGGATGAATCACTTGAAAAAACTTCCTACATTTTATCTCCAGCTGCTGACACTGATCGTGCAGCTGTTTTGTTTATAATGTAATTACACCTTCCCACCTACGTGCACTCTCAGTGTGTAGCAGAGTACCTCAGGTAGCAGAAAACCTAAAGGCTGACATTTCCTTCTGGCCTTTGGAAGTGACAGAACAGTTAGCACAAAACTTAATTTATTTGAGATGGGAGGCAGGGGAAAGAGAGGTCGCAAGTTAATTTCCCTCAGAAGCCCGATGGTCCCCACCCAGAAACCTGCACACAAAAGAATACTGCCTTTAAACTGGTAGGTTAGGTCTGAGACCAGAGTGAAGGTTTGTCAACCATGACAAGCTCCGGCTTGTTTAACAGTCGACCGGAGGGTTGAAAAGTCTAATAAAACCAAAATGCCTTCCATAACAAAGCTGCTGCCACTTAAGGAGAACATTCACACCCATTCAGCAGGGCTTTTTTCAAACATGCAGAGGTATTTGGAGCCTCCAAAGCGAGCAAAGAGCACCAAAACACAGCAGCTAGAAACCGAAGCTGGAAAAAACTGAAGTGAGCAATAAGGAATACACTGGGAACAGTGAGTAACTAACCACGGGAAGAGATAACAAAAATGCTGCATGACCTCCCTCCCATCACTTGGATGCTTTCTAAAATAGACACTTCAGCCTGACCACAAGTTATTGTGCAAGGATCACTGGGTGAAGCTGCATGACCTGTTATCTCCAGGATTACCAAAGGAAAGTTTTTCCCATGCCCATTTGGAAAGCTTCCTCTCTTCAGAAAGAGGAAGGTTAATATGGATCAGTTTTGCACGCTCTGCCAGCCCCGGCTGGGGAGGGCCCGAAGCCACTGCTTGGGGACAGTGGGATGCTCTGCCTTCTTAAATTCTCCAGTTGGGCTGATTTCCCCAGCTGGCAGCACTCAAACCCCCCGGGTCACAAACTTCACTGCATATATCCAGAGGGGAAAACCGTCACACTGTTTTACAACGTGACAAATCCTATGCTCCAGTGACACATCCACACATCCTTTGCTGCCCGTTTCCATCGCGTTTTGCCAGCATTGGTCTGTCTTGAAGAAAAGAAGCTCAAGGGACCTTTTCAAAGTAGCTTTTTCCAAGAGAAGCCAAGCTCCACTGAATGTGCAGATGTTCACAGACACATGAAATCTCAGTATTTCCACAACAAAGAAGGTGGCTTTTCTGTCATTGCTTTTCCTGGTAGAGCCATAGACCAAGCAACAAAGGACTTGTGGTGATGGTCTTGGTTCAGCACTAGGTGAGCAGAAGACACGTGCTGCACACACCTGAAGCTGCCAGCCTACTCAACAGCTTGAGGCTTTGCTCAAGAACAAACTCTTTTCATTTCCTAAGAAATAAATGTGACAGTCACATGGACTGAATTAAAAGTACGAAGACCAGACTTCTTAGCCAGAGATCCCAAATTTTATGAAAAATATGAAAAAGTACATACCCTTGGAAATCCATTCTGAGTAGGGTCATAAGGAGAGTAAGAAGGTTCCAAGGTCATGTTTTACAATCCTATGAAGCCGGATTGAAGCCGATGTCCGAAAGAGACATTTAGTGCTGCCATCTGTACAGAGCTCCCCTTTCTCCAACACACTGCAAATGTTACAGTGCAAGAACTTGCTGTCTTTGCTCAGGCACTCTCTATTTATACACAATAAAAGCCTTGTGCAGGAGATCAAGGCTGTATTTCATCGATTTGACACGATGGTTAACCTGTGAACTTTGCCCTTGCTAATAGAATAATTTCTATTTGTTGATTCCTCTTTTGGGATCCTCGAGGGTAACAGCAGCTTCATCCCAGCTCTTATTTGAATGTCTGGTGCCAAATGGTTTTACAGCTCTTACTTCTATGGAGCAGAGCCAGGACAAAGCTGATCAAATGCAGTAGCTAGAGCTGGATCCTGAGTCCCCACACCTCTCTTCATGGATCCTGCCTGTAATTCCCAGGAGCTCTCCAGTGACTTGGCTCTGATTCACACTTTGCTTGTGAAACCTTGGAGAGGTCATAGAATCATGGAACGGTTTGGGTTGGAAGGAACCTTAAAGCTCATCTTGTTCCAGCCCCTGCCATGGGCAGGGACACCTTCCACCAGCCCAGGTTGCTCCAAGCCCCAAGGTCCATACTGGCCTTGGACACTTCCAGGGATGGGGCAGCCACAGCTGCTCTGGCCCTTGGCTACCCAGGCAAT
The DNA here is from genome assembly GCA_013400735.1 of Pomatostomus ruficeps. Lineage (NCBI taxonomy): Eukaryota > Metazoa > Chordata > Aves > Passeriformes > Timaliidae > Pomatostomus > Pomatostomus ruficeps. Next base: position 60,896 of record VYZT01014685.1, on the reverse strand, counting down.
GAATCCCACAGAGGTCCCATAGCAACAGCTGGGACCAGGCTGGCAGCAATGGCAGAACAGGGAAGCTCCTCTTCCAGATAAATCTCTCCCAGTCCAAGAGGTTGATTGCCAGACAAGAAAATGACCAAAATTTATGACTGAAAAGGGCAAATCTGTTAAACACGAAAGACACGGTCTTCCAGCAGACCTAACCCAACCTAAACATGGAGTGCTGGAAAAAAGGCAATCCCACCTGCCCAGTTGTACTGCTCTTCTCATTCCAGCACCAGCATTCCTTTAAACACATGCTGGAGATAAATGACAGAAAACTAAACCTCCAGAAAAGCAGCAAAATGAACATGGAGAGAGGGAGAGAACTGACTCTCTGGTCTACAACAGGACAGGGAATGTGTGGGGTCAGAGGGCTGAAGGACAAAACCCAGCAGTTTCTGGTCATTAGCTCTGGAGGTAGATCCAGGGACGAACATGAGGCTGTGCTGCTAACCAGTACGTCTCACTCAGGTATTTCAAAGGGGTTTTTCCCTCTAGCTATAGCTTTGCCTCCCTCCACTGCTTATCATCAGGATAGATGAAAGCTCTTCATCTATTAGCTATTTAGATCAGATGAAGACCTTCAAAAAACTGATATTTTGAGGATAGGTTGTATCTTGGGAGTCAGGGGACCAAGAAATTCCAGGTCTTACCACAAAAGTGTACTCCGGAGTCTTCAAAGGTAAAATCCAATTTCAGTGTGGGTTTTATAGAATTCGGATAATCTGACTTAAAACTGCAACGGTTCTACTTAAATTCATTACTGCCTTGCAACAGTGAGGGATCCAGACCAGAGCTGCAAGGAATGATGGTTTTGCTTTCACACACAAGCGTTACCTGCAACAACTTAATTTCTGAGTGTGAATTCAGGCAAAGCAGTTCACTCTCACACACAGGAGGGGAACAAGATGTGTGTCTCCAGAAGAGTCAGACCTTTCCTGAAGTTCCCTGAGCTGGGCATTCAGGACTGCACCAGTGAAGGAAGGGGCAGCACTTGACGAGTGGAGACGGATGCTGCAGCCCCCAGAGGAACTGCAGACTAGGAATAAAATGAGGCTTTTCACAAACAAATCCAGCTGACTGCTGTGGGAATGTGTATTTCCAAGAGCATGATACTTGTAGAGTCCAGAGCTGCCCTTCCAAGTGAAGCAGGCATTGATGACCTAATTTACAGCATTAGGATAGATGGTGTCAGACATACTTTGTATTTGATAAATTCAAAAGTGCAGCTTTCATCTGGCATTGTTCCACCTCCAGACCATGCCTACTAATCCAGCAGCAGAGCTCCAACATCCCATTGCCATGGAAGAGGTGGATAGAGTGGCACCAAGGACACTCAGCCTCACCCACGCTGGGGTGGCACAACACGGGCTGTTCCACGCTGCCAGGCCCTGCTCTCAACCAAGTGTCAAATCTTTTCAGAGAGATGCTCAGAATTATATTCAGCAGCAATTTGACTTTTTAATCATTTCAATTACTGTGACTAAAACCCTTCAATCGGAACAAAACTAGGGAAAAATAACCCCTCTCCTTCTGAAGCAGCCTGCCTAGCTTAACAGACCATACCGAATTGTGAAGGTTTTTGCTTTTGTGGTCTTCACATATTTCATTTAATGCAGATAATTAACCTCAGTTTCTAATTTCAAATCCTCCACATAAGGAAGTGAAGTGAGTGAATACATTCACTGACAGATGGAAAATTAAAATATTACTACAGCTTCTGCATGGCTCAAAAGACAGGGCCTCGCAAAAGATCTTTCTTCTTTTATTTGACTGATTAACTGTAATTTGCTTAATGGATTTAAGGATGAGCCTAATAATCCAATGATATATCCAGGAACCGATTTAGGATATCAGCACCTCTGTTCTGATTTTTTTTAAAACATAGCAATTTTCTGGATTACACATAGTCACTTCTGAAAGCAGATTTTTCCACCAATTGTAATAAAATCAGGTCCTTGATTTATTTTAAATGGCTGATGACTGCATGACTGGCCTTGCGTCGGGCAGCCACAGTGATGTTACTTTTTGGAGCACCTTCTGAAGCCCCAAATCTAGGGATAAGCCAAGACCATAACGTGTTCCAGCAGCCACTGACCCAGCCCAGCAGGCAGCCAGGACTTTTTGGGAAGGTGGGAAGTCAACAGCTCAAACCTAACATGGGGCCAGTGTGTGTTCCCCCAGCACCCCCACACCACTCTCAGTCCCTTTTCCACCAAGAAAGTCTGCTGTAACAGGATTTCACAGTCTGTCTCAATAGTTAATAAATCCAGAATCTAACAGACTATTAAAGGAAAACATCCAAGAGGCAGTCATTTTTAAAACGTCCAATGGCAACTAATTATTCAAGGGATTAGTCCATTATAGTTACAACAAAGAAACTCTTAAAACATAAAGCCAAGTTGAACGGCAGATGAAAACCAAGGTGTTCCCACCCCGTGGCCACCTCCTGGGTGCACTTCTCAGCGTCCTGGCATTGGTTCAGCTCCCACTCAGCCTTTTAGCACCCCTTTCTGAAACCAGGCAGAACTCAAACCAGTCTCCTCAAAATATAGTATTTCATGATCTGTGCCATCATTGTAAACACACAACAAAACAGGACTATCACTAGGACTGGACCAGCCAGGACACAGTTCTAACACAGTTATGAAGCCCTCAAAGGACAGAGATTCCCACCCCTTGTGCTCTGTTCCTAGGCTGTTTCATACCCCCAGGATTTTTTTTCACCATGTCCAAACTGAATCTCCGCAGCACCAAAAAGGGGGACATAATTTCCCTCTTGGACTTTTAAGAGAAAATATTCTGTAACCCAAATAAAACTCAATCTCAACAAAACAAGGCTTTGTTTGCTGGAGGAGAGAAGAAAACATGATTCATTTATAAAATTAGAGTGCTAAAAGCTTAACTACCTGTCTTTAAAAAGAAGCCAAGGCACTGATCCATAACCAAACACAAACACACCACTTCTTCATCTTGATTTGTGTGGAGGCAAAGCTATGGGCACAAAAGGTATTCTTCTTCAAATAAAATCTATTTTAAAACTTGGCAACCGCTAGCATAAATACTTTACACTGTTAATGTAATGTAAGCATTTCCACGCAGAAGTTTCATCAGCTTAACAATATATTTTAAAAAGCTGGCATTAACTTCTGTGCAAAAACACCATCAGTCTCTGTCCTGTGTATCTTACAGTGCTCCAGCCACTAAATTACCACTTAGAGCTATTAGCACCAGACCCCCTCCCTGCTGGATTCACCGATTTCTCTCAAGAACAATGCAGAATCCAAACTATTCTTCTGCAACTTATTTTCTTTAAAACTGGAAATAGCCACCGCTCTACAAGGATTCCAGACAGGGTTGTACTGATTACAAATGCTACTGCGGGCCCAGCAATTTTAATTCAAGATAAGCGTTCCTAACTTTACATATGAATCTAACATTCAATAGCTGATTTTTCCCTGCAAACAAGCTCCCATGAAGCTCCAACAGCCTGACTTCAAGATGCATGTGTTGCTTCTCCAGCTAAAAGAAGCATCAGTAAGAGGGTAACACATCTTTAGATCTTCTAAACATGACTGCTCCTGCACCAGCGTTTGTGATTTTGCACCCCCAGTTTTCCAACCGGTCAGTACAATTAACACCAACTCCTTCACCACCACAGTCTTGAGTCAGAGGTGCGCAGTTTAATATTTAATTATGAACGAAGGAACCAACCTCAAAATTAGGGCTGCCAGCTAAACTTCAGCCAGCTCCTTCCTGATGCAGCCCCAGCTTCTGACCACTGGACTGTTTATGCTCCCTAAGCCATGGAGAGATCCTGTGCTTTCCCTGAACCAGCCTCTTCATGTCAGTTTGTCACTGCACTGTCCCAGACCAGAGGCTGTCACATCCCTCTAAAGCTTCTTCAGCTTTTCTCCAATTGCCTCCTGTGCACAGCCCATCATGAACTGCTGGCTGTGTGTTTTGGGGAGAGCTGCCCTCCCACGTGTCCGGAGAGGCTGCCAGTGCGTGGGCACAGGCACAAGGACTCTCCCGGTGATTCCTACCAGCCTGGTGGAGAACCACACCACCCACCCTTTTCATCTGAACCACCAACACTTGTGAAACGCGGTGAGCTTAGTCAACTCAGCACTGTGGAAATTAAAGCTTGGAGCCAGCTTCTTTAAAAAAACCCAACCCCCTATGTATATCAAAGCCCATGCTGAGAAACTTCTCCATCCGCTATGAGCAGCTCCACCACCAATGCTTCTCAAAATCCAGCAACTGGAGACTTCACCCACCACCACATCCTCTAATCACCACCATCCAGCTTCCTTTTCAACGCTGTACATTTCATGGAATGGGTCAAAACCCAAAACAATTGGCAGAACTAACGTGAATCTCTCAGTTTGCCTGGTTTTCAGGAGAGATGAAGGCAGAGCTGTTGGCAGGTAACACCATAAGCTCTTCTCACTTCCCACCGTGGAAGAAAGCAAAGGCAAGGGCTGTGAGAGTGCTGCTCTCTGATGCTTTGGGAGTGGGATGGGAGCCCCTTCTCACACAGAGCTAAAGAGAGAGCACGAGAAACCCACCCCAGCAAAAGACACAACCAAACCACCAAGCACCAAATTTCCAACGTTTATAAGAGGCTGTGTTTTCGCTGGAGTGCTCGGAAAGCAGGCTGCAGGCGGTTCTCAGGCACAGGTTTAATTTCTGCTCTCCAGCTCCGAGGAACGCTGTCCCGGCGTGTTGGAAGAAGGTTAATGAACGATTTAGCCGCCCTCACAACCACGTTAGTGTCACTTTCGGAAGCTGCGAGTTAATGCCCGAGATCTTCGGGGGTTACCCTCTTTGAAGTTCACTGATCCATAACCAATGTCCAATTAATTTGCAGGAGCCTAACGATAATGACTATTGGCCTTTTCCGACGCATACAAAAACACAGTGGGTAACAGCGATGCTTTTGGCTTCAGGGTATTCTCAAATCTGCCTGCACATTTGCACACCTTCAAAAATATCCAGCGCTAATAACAGGTTGTCTTCTGTCATTTGAGGAATTTTTTACATTTGTTCTCCCGAGAGCAGAGCTACTGCATCAAGATTTATGAACTTTCTGCTGCAAAAAAACCTGGAGCTGATGCAAGATGCTTATTTGCTAACAGAGGAATACTTCTATTGCATTTGCTTAAGATTCCTCTTTATTTAGGGTTTCCATGGAAGCCAAGGAATAGAAGTTCAATCTTGGGAAGATTAAACAAGCCCTGAGATATAATGCAAAACAGCTTATTTCAATATTCCCTGAAGAACAGAAATGAGAAATTCTTCCACACATACTCCAAAAAAAAAAGGAGGTTTGTGGAAATTTTCAAAATTAATTGGGACCCAGCTTTTCAAATGCTGCGTGCAGCCACTGCTTCCTGCTGCAAGCAGCTTTGCCAGCTTCCAGCACACTTCCTCAGGTGAGAAAGTAAATGAACAAGAAGTCTGCAAGATAAAGATGCTACTGCTTAAAAACCAGCTTATTCAAGACAGCTACTGCTATACAACATCCAGGAAGAAGGTTAATTCAACCACAAGATCTTGCACAAAGAGGAACAATCACCTCATAAATTACCATCTCAGCAGTTTTCAGAATAAAAAAATGCAGAGATTATGCAGTTCAGCAGCATCTTCCATGGCAATGCTCTGGACGCCACAGAAGCTGACAGAGCAACATTTAAAAAATAAAATAAATCCCGTATCTTCAGCTACTCCAGGCTGAGAAGTGACTCCTGCTCTGGTGAGAATGGCAAACATGTCCTTGCCTCCCTACCCCACAGGTCAGCAGAGTGTCAGTAGCCACAATGACAGGCTGTTGGACACTACAAATTAATAGCCACTCATTTTCTCTGATCTCCATCCTCCAGGTAAAGATTTATTTCACGTTCTTCTAATCTCCCATGAAAAAGCCCAGCACCAATGAACTGTACTTCAAAACACTTCTATTTCACAGCACATTTCTTAAACCATTTTACAACCTGGCACAGATATATTCAGATAATGGGTAAAGCGCATCTTTTTCTTGAAGCTGCAGCTAAAAAGCTCAGTGTCGCACACAGGATTTGCTACCTGCTCTGGTAAGGAAACTAAACACAGCTGACCCTCAAGTAAGTTATTTTCAATCTTAACACCATTATTGCTTAAATAAAAAGATACTTAAATCGTAGACTTTTCTAATCCTTCATTTATGGTGAGCACCCAACTGCTCAGTGAAATGTACTTCAAGACACATTCAAGGTTTTTATTAATTCCATGGGAAAGTCCCAAGACACTGGGATATTTTTTTTCTGGCTCCTGATTAAAACAGCAGGAGCCCACATGAATTCCCTTTTTTTCCCCCTCCCCAAGAGTTTCACATGCAACATCCCCTTCTCAAAATCTGTAAGAAAACAAGAATCAAACCGAGAACATTTTGCCAGCTGAAAGGCGCCGAGACCTTGTGCGGGGCGGGATGTGCTTCCAGCTGCCAGCCTAAAGGGACAGCCGAGGGAGATTAAACACAGAAATGCTTTTCATAAGGCAGGAGGCTTTGAAGAGGACAGTTCAGCTACTTCATTTCGTAATCTTCACAAAGCGTCAGATTTTAGCCTAAGCAGGTCTTAAAACAAGGAGATTTTATTTAAAAAGGGGGGAAAAAAAAGTAGGAATGTGTTCTGGCCGGGTTCTGTTGATTCAGCAAGGGTTAGACACACACATGCTTATTGATCCCAGAGAGCTCCCTGCTAAGTTAATTGTCTGGAATTTTAACTGAGCTCTCAGCAAGTTTCAAAATCCATGTTGGCTGGAAGTGGGTGGGGGACCCAGAAAAAAACAGGCTGCAGAACTGTGCAAGTCCTACAGTAAAAAATTGGCAGCAGTTACTCTGATGAAGTGAAGAGCTTTAGAAGGGCATGGTTTTAACTGGATTTGGGGATTCTGACTTTGACACCGCTAGAATTCAGTGCTGGAAATCTCACATGCTAAGCAGTACCATTATCAGGGAGGACCATCAATGCTGCTTCACTCCTACCCACATCACCAAGGTGAGGGTTTCTATCGCCTATGAGCTCCCAACTGTGGCTCACAACAATTTCCACACAGGAAGTGTCACCATCAGCTGTACCTGCCCATGTTACAGTATCTGAACACTGACCTTCTGCTGGTGGAGGCTATTGCCAACCTGGCACCAGCCAAGGGCACCTAGCCCATGGCTCAGCACTGCCCACCAAGTCCTATCTGCCTCCAGAACACCTCCAGCAGCAGTTTCTCCAGGTGAGGAACATGCTGCAGGGATGATTTGGCACTATCAGACAGGAACAACCAAAGACACCTTTAAAACAACCTGTGATTACTTTCAAACAAAGCTCTGCACTCCATCAAACCACTCGGCAATGCCATCCTGGACCAAAGTGGATGCTACCCACTACCTATGGTCTTCCAAGGTTTCCCATCTCCCCCATGCCCATGGCAGCTCCCCAACTCACTCCCCACCTACCTGAACTCCCTGCCCTCACTGTAGCGCCGGGCCGAGGCCGCACGTTGTGTAGCCGTCTCCAGAAGCAGCTTCTGCGTGAGCCTGCTGGAAGGTGCTGAGTCCCTGCTGGCCTCGGGCTCGGCCTCTTGGTCACACTTCCACTCCTCATCCTCGTTCAGAGTTGGCAGATAACCAGGCAGCCCTTTACCTGTCCCAGACCCCGAGCTCGGATCGCTATAAATTTTAGGACTTTCCCCACCTGTCCTTGTGTATTCCAAATAAATATCTGACTTAAGAAACAAAGGGTAGGTATTATCTTCTATCATGCACTGAATCTCCGTTTGGGCCTGGTCAAACATGTCAGGGTCAATCTGCAGTTTCATGACACAGTCTTTGATGAAGCTTTTTGTGGCCGGTTTGATCTGCCGGGACACAATGCCATTGTTGTCAAGGATGTATTTTTTGTAAATGGCTTTTGCCAGCTTGAGTCTTTTTTCCTCATTAGACACACACTGCTCCAGCTTCCTGAAGCCACTGCAGGCAAACCAAAAGTCCAGCAGATCTGCACAGTCCTCCTGTTTCAGGAAAGTCCTGAAGAGGTTGATGCCATCTTGATCATCCAGCAAGGAGTGCAGCGACTCGGCCCACTTCAGGTAGGGTGGAGTTGGCGAAGCACTCCCTTCAGGCTCGTACCCCAAATCCAAATCGGAGCGCCTCGGTGTTGCCGTAGACGTCTCATTTCTGACCACATCACTTTTACCAGAGTAGAAACCATGGCTAACCGGCCTTGGGTCTGTGGACACGAGCTCCCCCTCCTCACCGGGAACCGGTGGCCTTGGAGCATCTTCAGTGAAACTTCCTCCGAGGTCCAAGGGGAAGCCTTTCCCCTGGATATTCATTTTTCTGGTCCTTGCTGGTGTGGGAACAGTGGGGGATGAGCGCCAATCTCAAATCACCAATATTTGTAGCTCCAAGATGAACAAGTTTGTTCGGCTGAAACAGATGAGGAAAAAATAAGCGAGTATCACTGGAAATAAACACTCTAAGATGACAAACTACTGGTTATGCTCTGCACCTTTACTGTACTAACACCTCTTTTTCAGCAGAATCAATGGCTTCATAACTTCCGAGAGCACAGAATCAAGCTCAAACCAGGCACAGGCTAAAAATTACAGCTACAGAATATCCAAAAACTTTACATCCAGAATTTAGCATCACTGATATAGCTGACACTATGCTAAAAAACCAGCCAATTTCCCAACACCAGAGGTTTTACATGACCCTGGCATGTGGCGGCCCACATCCAAGAGATCCATACTCAGGTACCACAGGACACATGCCATCTTCCGTACTGCCCACTGGGACAGGACAGATCATACTAAGGCAACACATTTTTATCTGGCTACAGATCTAGGAAATTCTTATCCTCAAACAGGAATTTAAGGCTTGTGAAAATTATTTTTAAAGAATATCCAGTTAGTCCTGAAAGTGGGGCCGCACCTTAATCAAACACAGGTGGCTTTCGTACGCTCAAGTGACATACCAGCGCTACATTCCTCACAAATCTCTGCGTTTCAGAAATACGCCGCGTCGCCTCGTCTAGCTCTAGGGGAATCCAGATGCATCGTTGACCCTAATATTTTGGGCATCTGGACTGCATTCTTGCTTCAGATGGACATGTTAGTACAGGAGTTTAGTTCTAGCACTGCTTTTCATAGGCAAGCTGTTGAGAAAAGGTTCATTTATGCTTACAAAATTGCATGCTACAAGCCTGGGAAAATTTCAGGTCATCAAAGGAAGACCAGAAAACCACCTTAACAAGGAAACCTGATCAAGTACGATGTTTTTAAAGAAGAGCAACGAGTCAATATGGAGGATGGAAGGTATGGGGAAGGCAGGGAAGGAAGAGAAGAGCAATGCCTGGGTTGCTACTTCTGCGGCTCAACAAATTAACCTCATCATTTAAATCGAGTAGCAAAAGCCTTGCGTTACAGAACAGCCTCAGCCTCTAAGCCCCAAGTACTGCAGAGCACCAGCAGCCTCACAAATTACTCCTTACACTGGATTAACTCAATTGCATGTAAAAACACACCAGGCAAGACACATTTTAGCTCGCCCTCCCTCTCAAAGCAAACGCACACCAACGAACATCTTTGGGATGCTTTATCATTTCCCCCCCATTTCCTGATCCTGGTTAAACCAAGAACCGCCGCCAGTGCTGTGTCTGTCCTTATAGCCCACCTGTCCATCGTGAAACAACCGAGCGAGCCCAGGAGCGGCCGGCGAGGATGGCTGGGCCCCGTGCGGAGCGCGGCAGGAGCCAGCGCCGCACTCACACCCGGCCCGAGCCTCCGGCACGCAGCCCCTGCCCCGGCACCGCGGGACGGGGCTCGGCTTTGGCACCACGGTGCAGTTTTGGGTGATTTTCACCCCGCTTCTGGAAGCGAGCGCAGGACTCGCCCCCCCGTTTGCGGTGCAGGTCCCCGGTGAGCCCCGGCCGGGTGAAGGGGACCCCGGGGCAGCGGCCCCGCAGCCCCACAGCCACGCCGGGCATTGTTGCGGCGGGGTGGCGCTGGCTCCTCGCCCCGGCCGGGGCAGCCCCGGGGAGCCTCCCGGAGGACACGCGAGGCGCCTGGCCGAGCCGCCCGCCCGGCTCCGGAGGGAACCCCCGGCCGCCCCGCGGGAGGCAGGGGG